>JAVQJF010060881.1:0-49037 GCA_036023855.1 Gadopsis marmoratus
AGTACAACAAAATAGGAGAATTAAATGTGGACTCTTAAATATCAGATCTCTGTCATCTAAAGCTGTACTAGTTAATGATTTAATATCAGACCATCATATCATATCTTACTGAAACCTGGCTGTGTCATGAATATGTTAGTCTAAAGGAATCCACTCCCTCCAGTCACATCAATACATACATTACATTCCTTGAGGCACAGGCCGAGGAGGTGGAGTTGCAGCCATCTTTGACTCAAGCCTAAGAATAAACCCTAAACCTAAACTAAATTATAACTCATTCGAAACCCTTGTTCTTAGTCTTTCACTCCCAAATTGGAAAACATTATGGCTATTTGTTATATTATACTGGACCGTAGACGAAGCGAGATGAGTCGGTTGAAACAAGGTTTTTATTATAACCAGGAGAGACAGCAGCTTACGCTTGTTGGGTAGTGCTAGCTCAGGAGAAGCTACACGGGCACAGGTGCAGAAGCAGGGAGAGAGGCGAGAGAGGAAGGCAGGCAGATGGTCCAAGGACTGAGTTGACTCCGCATGAACTGAAACAACGATCTGACGAGGATCAGCTGGCCACCCAGGGTTGACATACTGATGTGTGATGAGGAGATGGGGAACAGGTGTGATAGCAGATTTACAAGGTGACAGAGGCGGGACCAAGAGACAGGTGAGGCAAGGTAGACAAGCAGCAGCTGGCCGTAACAATTGCGGCAAACATTCCTACACTAGGTGTCTATCTGAAAGTGCTGTAGCTAAATGTAGAAGTGATTCCATCAGCATTTACTTCAGTGCCATATCTCAATATAACAGAAGACTCTTACGCTAACTTTAGTCCCTCCAGAATTGATCATCTTGTTGATAGTGCTGCAGGCTCACTGCGAATGACACTTGACTCTATTGCCCCTTTAAAAAAGAAAATAATAAAACAAAAGAGGTTAACTCCATGGTATGACTCCCAAACCAGTAAATTAAAGCAAATATCACGTAAACTTGAAAGGAAATGGCATTCAACCAATCTGGAAGAATCATGCTCAATCTGGAAAGGTAGTCTTAAAATGTACAGGAAGGCCCTCCATAATGCCAGAGCAGCCTACTACTCATCATTAATAGAGAACAACCCCAGGTTTCTGTTCAGCACTGTAGCCAGGCTGACAGAGAGTCATAGCTCTCATAGTTATGCTGCTATAGGCCTAGACTGCCAGGAGACATCCCATGGAGCACTGAGCACTCTCTCTCTCTCTCTCTCTCTCTTTCTCCCTCTCTGGAGCAGTGGAGTCTGGATCTGCGGGATCTGGTTCTGCGGAGTCCGGATGCAGACTGGTCTGGTCGAGTGGATGCTGCTACTGTTATTATTAGTGTAGCTGTTGTTGTGCTGCTAATTCTATTGGTTGTTTATTTTAACATCAGTAACATTGTAACTGCCATTGCTTTGCATCTGTATGTGGAATTGTACTGTGCTACTGTGTGTTCTCTTTCATCGTGCTCCTCCCCTCTCTCTATATCTTTTTTTTTTTCTCTCGCTACACAACCAGTCGACGCAGATGAACCGCCCACCCAGAGCCTGGTTCTGCTCGAGGTTTCTGCCTGTTAAAAGGCAGTTTTTCCTTGCCACTGTCACCTAGCGCATGCTCATGGTGGAATTGTTGGGTCTATACACATAGAGTTGGTCTAGACTTGCTCTATACTAACAAGTGCTATGAGATAACTGTTATTATATAGCGCTATATAAATAAAATTGAATTGAATTGAATATAACTACTATATTAATATTACACTAACATAATACTATTGTATTAACATTTTACTAAAGTTAATGACCTAACCTTGTTTATGTAAAGTGTGGCATGGGTGTTGTTGGTGGTCAGCACTTGTCAAGATGGAAATGTAATACAAAAAACCCAATGATAGCTTTTCTCTTCATTCCTCACCACAGGAAGTGAGTTTGATTTGGCAGCTTTTGCGCTTAGAGATTTTGTGGTGCGTTTTCCAATGCGATTTAATTTCAGCTGCCCAAAATCACACATTTGTCTCAGTGATCTTTACAGTCTGTAAAGACTACGGACTACAATTTAAAACACCCTACAGATCCATGATTCGGATTTGGAAAAACTCCACACACACATACCCACACATAGACTGAAAGAATGAGAGTAAATACAGGTTTATTATTATGTTCAAAGCAGCATTATTTGATATTCTTTGGCTACTGGGGCGCAACTGAATGTGGAGAAAAGCTGTGGCTGTAAACAAGGTGAATGAGAGTAGAGTTAGCACTCTAAAAGTCACTTAAACTCTCGTAGAGCAGATGAAACTGGAGAGTCGGCAAATAGTTCTGTCTGACCACCAGTGGTAGTATCAAAGAAGACAGCAATGCATCCCACTATCCATACCCCATCCCCCACTCGAAACTGGTCACTGGTCACTGAACAAAGAAACAATTTGGAAGATGCTATAATCAATGTAAAAATGCCACAAATAGGGTCCTCAAGAGAATGGTGCTGCAAAAAAATGTTATGTTTGATTGTGCCTTCTTTTGCATCTTTGGAATCCAATATGCTGTTCATTTAAAAAACAAGTGGGTGAAACAGCTCTGTGATGACAATCCATGCCAAACTTTGCTGGTGTAATGTTGCGCAATGGTGTGACAACATATTTGTTCCCAGGAATTCCCTTGAGGAATCATGCTGTGCAAGAAGGAGTCTGAACATGTCCCACAAACGTTCAACCTTAATTGTTGCTTTCATAACTGATAGTAAAATCCCATGCAAACGAGTCGTTTTTTCTCACATGATATTGATAAGGGGTTTTTTTTTTTTTTTTGCTATTCAAAGCGCTCCCTACACTGACCTCAGATGTGCCCTCCTACATTGTAGACAAGGCGAGAGGACAATGAGCCATCTCCTTCCCACCAGCAGTGAATAACAATGAGCTGTGACAAATATCTTTGACATTCACATCATGTAATCCTGAGGGTAGACCACGCAGTGATAATCCTCCATAAGGGAGGCACAGCTGAGCAGGAGAGCATAATGTGTGTGTTTAAGTGTGTGTGTGTGTTATTTTGTATATACACAGAAGCTTTGTCTAGGTTGTGTGGCTCATGCTCATTGCATTTAGACGTATATGTGTGTGTGCAGCACATTATCTTGTTAGTTGTGCGTCTCTACGGGAAGAGCCATTACCATGGCAACACCAAGCAGTGAGTACCTTTTAAAAGGCTGCTGGGCTCCTCTCGCTACCACTCTCTCTCTTTCATCTGCTCTCAGGCCATTCTACCTATTTCACCCACAATATTCAGCTGGGAGACAGAGAGGATGGCACAACAGGAGGATTTATGATTATCTGTTCAACAGCGTTCCTTATTTCCTGCAGTCTGCCAATGTGCTTTTGGTCTGTTAGTGATTTGTGCCACAGTGGGATATCTCCCCCTACTAGAACATCTTTGTGATTTTCTAGCAAAGGGATAAGGATAATAAGATGCCGCACCTGTGTCTCTTTTCAATACTGACTGAGGCCTTGCTCACAGTGGATGATAGCTGGATATACAGTCAGGTATTAACTCCATATTGGAAATAAAGGGAAATGTGGATTTTCGCTTTTCATGTTGATGGAGCTTTATCATAATTGTGAAGCAAAACGGGATTTTTAAGAAAACATACATGCTGACAAAGCGATTTCCTCTGCTGACGTTGTTCACCAGACAGGAAATGAGAACGTCAAAGAAGCAATGGGATTTGAAGAATTTATTTAACTGGCTGTAATGTCAATGATGACCTCATATCCACAAAGAAGACACAGGCAGCAGAAACTTCTGGAGGCAGGAACGTCTAAAAGGGAGGAAGATGACGAAAAAGACATGTATTGTTTGCAGCAGTTCTCTCGCTGTCCAGCTTGCAACCAGGAGTATGACAGCGTTCTGATCTTGCCGTGCTCTCACACCATGTGTGTTCACTGTATAGCAGCTGGAGAAGGAATAAGGTCAGGTCAGGCTCAGCACCGTAGTGTCGGTCTCCCTGTCTGTTCTGCGCTGTGCCCAAGATGTCAACATCCTGTGGAGCTGCCATGCTGGGCCTGGTCATCTGCCACTTCCTGCCTCCCAAAACATCCCACCCTCAGCCCTGGACGTGTCAGCAGAGAGACAGACGCCCAGAAGGGAGCATGTGAACATAACCTTCAACATTCGCAGGTGAGAGATGCAAACTAAGTAGACAGAAATTTAAAGATTAAAGATTTTATTTGTCACATGCTCATAGAAAATGTGCAGTGAAATGCAGGGCAGCACCTTGCAAAAAAAGGCTAGTGTGCAATAAGGAATAATAATTCAAATAAGTGTTAACATAAGAAGCGAAGAGCAAGACATGTATTTGTATGGATACATATATAAATAGTATTAAAATGCTAAAGTGTGTATTGGCACATGTGTAGGTGGGCTGTGTAATTTTTCAATATATGAAAATGTAAATACATATGTCACAGTTGCAAGTCAAACTATACAATAAAACGTTATACACACTTGAGTACACATATAAACAATTGAAATGAACTCGACACCCCTTAGCATTTATAAGCAGTATAAAAACATACATCATTATTAGTGTATATCAACAACTACAACCTCTGCGGAAGCTGGTTAGATGCTTTGTGTGATGCACTGAGGGGTGAACCAAGTGGAGGACTCAAATCCACAATCCGAGACAATAGGTAAGTTCGAAAGGGTGGTTTTATTGGAGACAGTCAAGGCTCGTTACACGGTAGGCAGTCAGGAATACAATGGATCCAAAGAACTAAAAGCACAGTCGTAGAGGAGGACAGAAACAGGGTCATGTTCGAGAATACACAGTGAAAGAGCTTGCTTGACCGCTAGCTGCTGAGAACTGAGACAAACTGGCAACGAGGGGAAGACAGACACGGACCTAAATGCACACAAGTGGTAATGAGAACCAGGTGAGCCTAATGAAATGACATGAAACAGCTGAGGGATCAGGTGAGAGTCTTAGACAGAGGCACAGGCTGTGACATTTGCTAAGATAATTTACTCTCTTAGAGTCTAATCTATATCTTCATACTTCAAGGACAGATATGAGAGTGGCAAGAAAGCAAAACGGCGTGTCTCCCAAAATGTCAGACAGATTCCTTTAAGCCCAGGATCTTCATCACAAAATACATTGGCTTACATAAATTTTCAAGGGGGTGAAAATAAAAATGTCATCGATTTGATGCTACTGATACTGCACTGTAAACAAGTATTATTGTTTGTGCAAATAAGAATGCAGAAACGTTGTTTTCATTTCATAAAATCAATTTGCCCTATGTGCCTGGTTTGGATCTAAAGCTTATTTCTTGTATTTTTAATTCCATCACATTACTGTCACTATATCTAGGGGGACACCGGCTTCAGTGATGGGGGTGACATGATAGCACAGAGCTTTTTACATGGTGAGTATGGTGTTTTATTCAGAAATCCAGGCAGTTCCTAAGAATTAACCTTAGTCTATCATGGGAACCTTAATTGTGTGCGACTCAGGCTCCGATGCTGCCAGTTCCTTCATTGCACCAGTGGATGGCGTTGTAGACCTGCAAGAAGAAGAGATGCAGCGGTCTGTCTTTGGTCAGCAAATCATACTTGATGCTTTTAATGCCTAACCTAAATACATTTAATATGGGTTTATGTATATAGAAGATGAGTAGTATTTTTTTGTATTGATTAATATAATAAGACCAGAATATTCACGCATTACATCCTCTGTTCACTTCTGGTCAATTGTAGGACTATGTTTTACTCTGGACCCCTCTACTGTCCCTCCATCCCTCCATCTTTCCAACTCCTCCCTCACCGTCACCTACAAAGGAGGGAGCCCTCCTGTCCCACTTCCAAACAACAAGGTCCTCCCCCAGGTCTGCGCTGATGTTATCATTGCAAGAGGACAGTATTACTGGGAGGTGGATGTCTGTAACAGCTCTGTCTACAGGATCGGTAACAACTATTATGAGTTTATTTTGGTTGGTTTGATGCCGGTGTGCTTATCGCTTCCAGAAACCCTCGCCTTTAGTCAACAAGACTGTGCTTGTTTGAGCCCACATTCACATGCAAACGTCAGACAGCTTCTCAGTTCATAGCACCACCAAGTGGTTAGACCATTGATCACTGGCTCAGCAGCATAAGAACAGTGATTTCTCTTCTTAGTATTTTGTCAAGTTACTGGAACAACTTGCCCTTACATCTCCAACTTGTTGTCACGGTCAGGGGTGTAGGTATAGGGAGAAGAACCTAAATGCATACAGCCGAGATGTAAGGAAGGCATCTTTAGGAGTTTATTGCACAAAGCAAGGACACAACACAAGTGAGACAGAAGTACAATGAGAGTCCAGACACAAGACACAAAAATACTCCAAAAAACAACAAAACACACAGAGGGACGAGAGTCCAAAAACAGATACCAGTATCAACATGTAGCGACAACGACCCAACAAAGAGACAAGGGAGAGACATAGCTCATATATACACAGGACTAACACCGGAAACAAGAGGCAGGTGAACACAGGAGACCAGGTGAACCGAATCACACTCAAGTGGGAGACTAACGATTACAGGAAACAATGACCAAATAAGGATGGAAACACACCAGAGAAGGAGACACTAGAAAAAACACAGGATATCCCTCAAGGGAAGGGGAAGTTAGAGACGAGGAAACACAGAGCATAAACTTAAAACGTGACTTAAACCAACAAGAAAAGGGAACATACAAGGGAAATCACAGAAACCAAACACAAGACAAATAGTCCAAGTAGTATAATACACGAGGATATAACCAAAAGAACAAAGGAAAGGAACTGGTATATATACAAAAAGGACTAACGAGGGAATTAGGGGGCAGGTGAACACTAGGGAACAGGTGTGGCTAATCAGTGATACACAAGGGCAGGAACTGGTCAGACAGGGAGGATGTCAAAATAAAACAGGAAACACAGACAAAAACCCATGGGATGTAACAAAATGCATGGGTGGTTTTCCAAAAATTCCTTCGTATCTCAGGTCTTTACAGACGTATCTAATGTAGCACAGATTGAAGACAGAACATATTGACAATAATAAACAATGAATTTATTTGCTGTTTTCCCGATCAAATAGATTTGTTTTTTCAAAATGTATTGATTTGTTTCAATGTAGGCTATACGTTTATATATAATATATACAAAGAGATCATATTTCTCCAAAATTAGCTTCTTTACACTGGCTCCCTGTAAAATGCAGAATAGAATTTAAAATCCTGCCTCGTGTTTCTGCCTCTGGATCTGTGGTGTCTGATCGGTGGATGCAGACCGCCTGTTGCCCCTTGCTCTTGCTCAGCAGCTGCTGCTGCTATTATTGTTACTGTTCTTAGTATTACTAATATTTTATTGCTTCTGCTATTATTTTTATTAATATTAACATCAGTACCATTGCTACTGCTGTTGCTTTACATCTGTATGAGGAACTCTACTGTATTACTGTGTTCTCTTTCTTCCTGCTCTCACTTACTCATTCTATCCCCCCCCTCCCTCAACCCAACCGGTGGAGGCAGATGACCGCCCACCCAGAATCTGGTTCTGCTTGAGGTTTCTTCCTGTTAAAAGGGAGTTTTTCCTTGCCACTGTTGCATAGTGATTGCTCATGGTGGGAAATGCTGGGTCTCTGTACATAGAGTCTCGACCTGCTCTATATGAACAAGTGCTATGAGATAACTTTATGATATGGAGCTATATAAATAAAACTGAATTGAATTGAACACACGTACACATATGCTACTACTCAATGACTGCCACTCACCAAACACAAATGAGTCAGCACAGTATCACAGTCACTGTTCTGATCTTTACAGGATGTTTGTGTGTGCAGCAGCCCACTGTTTAATGGTCAAGCTCATATCGTCTGAACTAGAATTGTCATATTCATGCTCCAGTTCTGCTTCTGGATTTTCCTGTGGCACCATTTTATAATCCTTGCCGTCAGCTGCTTCAGACTCATCTTCTTTCAGAGTTACTGTCATTAAAAATCCTACAGTATCAAATTTCAGTGCAGTTCACCTGAAACCCTGGAGCGGCACACTGGTGCTGTTTCTAGAATTCCTAGAATCAGTGACACAACAGTGCCACTAAACAGGAAAACACAGCAGTACCTGCTATTACCTGCATGCAGTGAAAAGACATTCTTATATACCCTGGGACTCTAATCAATGTTAACATGCTGATGTTTAGCAGGTATAATGTTTACCATCTGAGTTTAGGGTGTTTGCATGCTAACATTTACTAATTAGCACTAAACACAAAGTACAGCTGAGGTGGATGGGAATGTTATTAGTTTTGTAAGTATTCGGTCATAAACCAAACTAAAATTCTGACTTGATGATGGTACTACATAAAACGTTAATGGATCACCAAAGTTATTACAATTCATCCTGAGGGGAACATGAATATGTCTACCAAATTTAATTTTATAGTTGTTGTGTCATTTCCCTAAAAAATGTCCAAAACCTCCAAAAAAAATGTCAACCTCATGGTGGCACTGGAGGAAAAGTCAAGGGTCACTTAAGTCACTAGAATTCATCCTGTGCAGACCATGAATGCCTGTACAAAATGTCATGGCAATCCACCTAATAGTTGCTAAGATATTTCAATCTGGCCCAAAGTGCTCGACTGACCAACATTACCATCCATAGAGCCACCCTGCTAGCCAATGATTTTCACCTTGTTGGCTTAATAGAGTAAAGTGAAAGAATCAGAGAGAAGCTATTATGGTCGATTTGAAAAGGGGATTCAAAATCCAAGAAAGATGTTTTGTAAAGCCTGCTAATCCATAAATATGCACAGTGAATATGAAACTTGACTTTTCTGTCCCCCTCAGGTGTGAGCTCACTGGATGGTTCTGAGGGCTGGTGGCTTGAAAGAAAGGGCTTGTCCTTCTGTGCAGTGTATGATGGGAGCTTGGAGCCACTCTGCACTGTCCCACCTCAGATCAAAACCCTTGGGGTCTTCCTAAACATTGGTGGGGGTGCCCTGAGCTTCCACAACCCTCTGACCCAAGAGCACCTTGCCACGCTGCCTACCCGCTTCAACCCTGCTGGAGTGCTCCCCGCTCTGGGCCTGGGCCAGGGCCAACTGAGGCTGCGCAGCGGCCTCCCCCCTCCTCCTCATGTGTTCCTCAGCAAGGACTCAGCCTTCAGGGGACCTTGTGGGGCTGGTGGAGGCCGGTGGCGGAGGGAGATTCCCTTCCAGTCAGTGAGGAAAGTGATACAGAAATTTGAGGAGCTGGCTGTGTCGGACTCAGACTCAGGCCTGGTGTCCAGTTTTGGATCATCCTGCTCCACCTTGGCTTCCTTTCCAGATCTGGGGATTCCTGGGATGTTTCCCTCTGGACAAGCAGGACAGGAAACAGGGGCTGAATAAGAAGAGCTTCTGAAACTCCTCAATGGGAGCATCAGAAACATATAGAGGAGCAGTTCCTCAGAGTGGTTTGATCTTTGCCTGTCATTTGAAAGGCAAATTTTTCATCTTGAAGGACTTTTGGCTGCTTTTTTCAACTCTCTGTGTGACCCCGGACATGCAATTGACTCTCTCCCCAGGACACAGCCCTTTCTCTCAACCAAACAACCCCCACTGGTTTGGGATCAGGCCAGAAAGACTCCTCTGTAATGTGAAGTGTGAGGAAAGGGTGGGCTTTGAGCAGCGGGACTCCTTGATTTGTCTCTGTGTGACGGTTGTCAGACAGTAGGGGTCCTACAGTAGTAGTGCCGCATGTTCCTATATGTGTGTATGTGGGCACAAGCACTACCCCGAGTATGTGCGTTTGCTCTGTCGCATTTTGGTGCACGTGTGAGCAAGAGGCAACAATGTACAAGCGGCAGGGGGTGAGATGACGATGAGTACAGTGACGCCAGCGGTGTTGACATAGCGAGGACAGGTGGTAACATACGTTTATCCCGCAGCCTGCCTTCGATTGAACAGTAGGGCTGCCCTTTTCTGACCCTTTGGAAACCACAGGACTGCTAAAGACATCAAAAGAGGCCACAGAGAGCGGGAGAACAGAGTGGGAGAAAGAGAAAACAGCATGCATGAATTAAAGACAGCAGGTGATGACCTGGTAAAAAGAAAAGAAAAATGAGCTGAGAGAGGGATTCCCACCAGCTTTCATGCCAAGAAGCTCTGAATAGATCAACTGACTCAGGTCACACCATCTGAGAGCTTGTTTTAAGGTTGTACTGAGCTGCAGAAGCCACTACTTTACATTAGAAGAGGTGAGATTACAGTATAGTGATAGAGATGCATTAGTTGTCTTATAAAGTGGTGAAAGTGATATTGTTTGTCATTTTATCAGTCAGATGTTGAATAAAAATGAATATTTTCATACCTCTGTATTCTAAGTATTCTCTCTGCAACTAACCCCTACTCTTGTGTCACTTCTTCACTGGTTTTTAGCTCCACACACCCCTGGTTTTGCATGTTAGGCACAGATGCAGTGTAATTTGAGTGATTCTGGCAAACGAAACAATGCATGTATAAACTCTTCCTCATTTTCTCCTCAATCCTTGGGGCTCCAAGCCTCACTTGAAGAACCACTTGTGCCGAGGACTATTTAGACTTGGCATGGCCGATGTTCATGTCTGTGACCTCTTAACTTACGATTAAGTAATGCAGGCCCTGTTGAAGAACATTCTCCTTCCCTATCGTCTCCTTTCCTGTCTGCTTTTCAGTGCCTGTGTTTGCCTTCTGGGAAGGTGCAATCTCCAAGTATTTAGTCAGACCACCCAAACTGTAAATCTCAATCTATGAAGAAAAAAAAAAACCCTTGCAATTAAAACAAGCATCAATCAGTAGTAGCGAATAGCAGTGGAGTTGGACTCATTTTCCATTGAGCATCATTAATTTCATGCATGCACAAAATCAGTTAAGCAGCGGGTCAGACTCGGTGATAACCGATGAGTCAAAGAGAAGCTTGTTAGTCTGTCGCTGCTCCGACCACTCATCAGGATGACTATGTGTTGATGTTTAATGGTCGAGGTATTTGCCGCGCGAGTAAGAAATGCATGTGCCATGACCGCTTTTGGCACAGCTCTCTCTGCAGATCTATTACGAATAAAGTGTGTGGAAGCAATTTGACTCTTGTAAACAGAAATGAGAGGGGCTTGATGCAGATATCAAAGGGCCGGGAGGAGAGCGAGGGGGAGTTTGCCAGGAAGGATGGATAAGACCTGAAACACGCTGTGCCATGTGTGCGTGGTTGGCAGCATCTACTGTATAGCAAGGTACAGGAGTGGATTGTAACTCATTCTTAATGCAAGTATACTGTACTTAAGTAAAACTTTGAGATACTATTCTTGAGTATTTCTATTGTTTACTTCTTCAAGATATGTATTTCTTATTCTCCTGTTTGTGTTATTTTCACTCATCTGTGTGTGTGTGTGTGTGTGTGTATATTGTCATTTGTTTCTTTTATGTCTTGTCTTAACCCTTGTGTCTTCCTTAATAGTAATAATAATAATAATAATTGGACCCTGAGGTTGTTTAATGGTCAATCATGATACCCATATACACACGTGCAGAGAACAGTGCTCAAACACACATACAATTGCGTTCCACGTTGAAATGTATCCTCTGCTTTTGACCCATCCGGCCATCCTTCTTCTGAGGGGAGCTGGAGCAGTGGTTAGCCTTGTATGGCGACCGGGAACCAAGTCTAGTGCACATCCCTGTCCTGTCTTGGTCAGGTATGTACTGTCATGGACAGGTCAGGATAGATGCACAACCGGGGGGCAACTTAGGGATTCAGTGTCTTGCCCAGACACACTTCGACATGTGGATGGGAGGAGATGGAATCGGAAAACCAACCCAGGGATGAAAGTCAGATAGCAACAGCTTTAATTCCAGAACCACAGCTACCTGACATAACGCCGGGAGCTGGATTCAAACCTCCATCCAAGGAAAGGGCTCAACAGCTTAACCCTCTACACCACAGCCGCATTTGGACCCCAAATGCCATTGCACTTGCCATTGCAATGACTCGAAGGACAACACAATGGTTGATGCTTGTCTTGCCTTGTTGTTGGAAGATGTTGCACCTAATCTGTAATGTACTTCTGTTCCACTAGTACATTTCAAAGGGAAATATTGTACTTTTTAGTGCTCTACTTTTATCTGACACCTGTAGTCACCAGTTACAAAATACATGATCAGGATTTGCTGAATGAAGGCTAACTGAGTACATTTACTCTAGTACTGTACTTGTGTATAATTTTGAGGCATTTGCATATTTACATTTTGTGATACTTCTTCTTTACTACATTTCAGAGCTAAATATTGTTCTTTTTACGCCACTATGTATAATTGCCAGCTATTGATTACCTACCTACCTACCTATCTAATGTAGAGGAGTTTATAAAATTTGATGCATTGCTGTAGTAACCCAACAGTATATAACATTGTTAAAATTAGCCCCACCTTGGCCAACAGCTTTTAATGCATCCATAAAAACAATTCAGTAACATAACATATTATAATATACACAGGAGCCATTCTGCTTAATAATGAGTAGGCCTACTTGTTCTTTACATCTGTGCTTTTGCTTAAGTGGGATTTTGATGAAAGGACTTTTATTTATTACAAAGTGTACTTTAACCTGAATAAATAAATACATCTTCCACCACTGTCAGTTTAAAAAGAATATGATGCATTGTTGCCGATTGAACTGTCCAACAATATATCGAACACTTCAAATTATCTCCACAAGCTACAGCATGAACACGATGATGAATGAATGAGCCTAAATTAATATTGTGACGTGTGAGTTGTATTATTATAATATGGGGCCATTTTATTGCATAAGAATTAAACATACGGGCGTTTTGGCTGTAACAGAGCATTTTTACACTCTTCTATTACTACTTTTATTTAAAACGTCTGACATTCTCCAAACCAAACTGTTCCATGAAGCCATATCTGATGCCCTGCAACATAAGATGTAATTACATGTATAGCACTATGTTGCTCCACTGGTTCTTCAGTCCAAATTAAGATTTTTTTATTTTGGTGGCAAATGATGGAGACTCCACCCCATAGCCACATATAGGTCCTCTCCCCGAGGTGTCAAAATAAACCAAGCACCCCCACACACCCCTGCAACAAGCACACCCAGTAGATTTGGAGATGGCTTCTGCCCGCTAATTGCCTCCAGTAATTATTGTCACACACTCTCCATCATGGATCCCAGTTCGGAAATAGCGCTGGTGAGAAGAAAGGGGAGCTCCGCTTTTCTCTGTAAAGTTTCGACTGTGTCTGCCAATTGATTCCGTTTGTGTGGATAAGCATCGACTCTGCAAGACTTCCCCACATTTGCATATTGAATGAGGAAAGGCCCATTCGCCCCCTTCCGTTGCCGGCTGCAGCACGAAATTAGCTTTACAACTGAGCGAGCTGCCTCTTATTACCATCGTTATCCGCATCTGCATAACAGTGGCTGCAAAAGCGACCTGCGCGTCTTTTTTTGTTGCTCTGTCAGACTTTACGGCTTGCTCTGCGGTACATCCTGCGTTTAACTGATATGCAATGACCCCGTGTTAGATGGAGACTGCAGCATGGACGCAGTTTAGTGCACTTCTGTTGTTCTGGTTGTTTTTGGCGTCGAAGATGACTTTCCAACATCTGTGAATGAGTTGCCTCCCTTAGATGTCGGCCTATGATAGGATGCGCGCATACGTTGGGAATGTAACGGGAAATGCACAATTACAACCAGAGTTTATATCGGGGCTTATCTAAACATGAGTCAGAACTAATTGGGTCTTTAAGATGCATGTCCAGCAAATTATTACAGGAGAAAGGGAAGGTCGCATGTTCTCTGCACAGAATGTGCTCTGGGAGTCTTCCTGCTGCCATGGATCCCATTGGAAAGGTTCTCTAAAGCACCAGGACGTATTTGCCGTGCAGGGCATGCATGCATGCATACTCTAAATAAGCAGCCTTTTAGTGTCTTAACAAAGCACGTGGCTCTTTAAGTCTGATTGTCAGGCTTGCTCGTGCTGCAAGCTTCCATGTGATGAGGAACAGGTGGTGTGTGTGTGTGTGTGTGTGTGTGTGTGTGTGTGTGTGTGTGAGAGAGAGAGAGAGAGAGAGAGAGAGAGAGAGAGAGAGAGAGAGAGAGAGAGAGAGGCACATCTGCCAGGCTGTCATAGCTCGCTGGCTGAATATTCGCATATTCGCACCTTCCAGTGCGACCAGCAAACAGGATGCGGTCCCCTGTGACTGTGTGCTGTGTAGTCAGACAGACAGATTAAGGGACGGGGGGCGGTGATACAACCCAGCACTTATGACCCGTCTGACAAACAGGAGCAAATACACAGCGCGGTGAGGGAGTGAAGTATCCAGCTACACCATTTTGCCATTATGGGTGATTTAAAGCCGATACCCCTCCCTCTCTCTCTCTCTCTCTCTCTCTCTTTCTCTCTCTCTCTCACACACACACACACACACACACACACACACACACACACACACACTTCGATAATGTGCCACATTTTTGTCTGTAAAAATCTGTTGCTGCATGTGTCTCCCTTGCCAGCAGAGTTCCATGTCGGGTTACTGCGGTCTCCTCGGGGAGGTTCCTGGACTCTGGAGCGATATTATAATAAAATAAATTGCGTCTGCTTCTAATTGAGTCCTGGTCGGAATCGTTCTTTTCAGCCATAAAGTCATGAAGCGCCGTAGCCTACATGCTTAATCGATTTATTTGGGCTGTAATGTTTCTGGCATATTAGAGATGACTTCAGAGTTTATTCCCACTCTTCTTTTTTCTAATACACCCCCCCACACACACACACACTTCTGGTTTAAAACAGAAACAGCGATATTTATGAGGGAATGGGTCAATTCAAGGTGCACGTATTGTTTGTTTACAGCTAAAGATAAAGCATCTGTAATTAATAAAATTGTATGACCGTGATATTACTCTATAAATGGAGGTCCTGCAGCTTGGTGGAGTCCAGGGCTCTCTGGACAAATTAGGTTCATGTGCGTCAAAACAATCATTTTCACGATCTTCAAAAGCTTATAGGCTTTTCAATACCAGGCCTCCATCACTATAAAACACTTCCAATAATATGTAAATGTCTCATTTTTGAAATGTGGCCTCGTGATGATAAGGCATGCGCGTTCCATACGTTTTGCTCACGTGGGACTGAAAAGTGCGAACTTAGGAAATGTGGCAATTACATGTTCTTCGATCACCGGAAAAGGTCAGACTGCATGAAACATTTCCCCCAAATCCGCAAGGAATACACTTGAATTCGGCATGCGCACCTTTTAAGAAATGCACATTAACACTGTTTTCCCCAAAATAACATAACGCTTGGAGCAGCTGCCGATTAAATAATGGCCTCGGGTGCAGGAAGGATCTTGTATCACAATCTAGGCTAGTTTTCCTGCACTGTCTTATAATGAAATAGAGTCTGGAGTTCTCCCATAGGGTCCCGTTTCTAAACATGCCCTCCAATACACAAAAACGCTGTCGTCATAATTCCAGCGGGGCTGTGAGTGTTCTGGGTTTTGTTAGCTCCGACAGACAATTTACCATCCAGTCTGCTTAATGAATCACCGTGTGCAGCGCAGAAGAAAAGTGTCGCTTATCACCCTATGATGAAGTGTAAACAGGCCATCATCGATTCCCATGGGGGGGGGTATGTTGGTGAATATACACTCCCGGATGGAAGTGGCCACATAATGTGGCACATGCATCAAAATAACAGCTCGCACCCCTGGCCTGTTCTTTTGGCACAAAACCTAGCAGGTTTGGCACCTTTTTACACCACGTTTTAGTACAAAGGCACTCTCTTAGTGGCCTGTCTGTGGACTGAGTAGGCCATAGAAAAATTTAAGGAAGGGAAATTAAGCACACAAGTGTCGCTGTCTGTCAGTGGTTCTCAGTGTGGGGTCTGTAGACTTTCGTGGGAACAAGCAGCAAAATTAGGAGCGTTTTATTCTCACTGTATAGGCCCTGTTCATGTTCTTTATTACAAGCAACGGGGGGAATGGACACTATGTAGGCAGCTTGGCAGCATTATCATAACCATTACATATTATTATTATTATATCAAAAATCCCCAATCAGTCACTCCTTTATTCCAAACATCTCGGCATTATAATAAGCCTGACCTTTGCTGAACTCTCTGAAATAAATCACCCATGAGCAGCACTACAGTAATGTAAACTTGAACCACAGAGCGTTTGTTCTGGCCCCGAAGGGACCACTAAGAGGAGCTGGACTGTTGCTCAACTGCTCTGTTTTGTTTGATGGGAACATTTCCAGATCTAAATAGGCTCTAATAAATTTCATTTGTTGTTGATGTTGTGAAGCTCCACATTGGTCACAGTTCGCTTTAAAATATTTGAGGTTAAATAGCTTTTGGCACCTAGTCACATATGAGGGCCTAGAAATGTAACCAAGTCACAACACAAAGGATTTTAAGTTGTCCAGGTAGGCTTTTGGGAAAGCCAAAAGGAACAGTTTATGGTCTGAAAGAGGACAGAGGTTTGCAGAGGGGCAGGACAAATTGAAACTGGTTGCCGTGAGGTATTCCAACTATTTTCATTTGTTTCTGTTAAGTCACTTAGGTCTCAGCTCCAAACACACTTGAAAAAATAGACGGTGCAGCCAGCCACAAGAGCAGACACTTTCACATTCCTTACTGTACATAATCTGGAGATTCACCCTTCCTCTCTGTTGGAGTTCTTACTTACCAATGGCCATATGACAAACAGTCAAACCAGCTAATGAATCTATAAGAGAGCATTTGGTACCACAACCACCAAAATAATAAAAATAATGATAATAACAGTAATTTTTGTGTTTGCATCTTACCAATTCTCAATAAGCCAAGAAAACCAAGAAATGACAAGTCACATCAAAATAATGTCTATAGGTCTCATTAAGTCCATAATTAACAAAGGTTTTGTAACTTTTATAGTAAATATGCCACTCAATAATAAAAAGAGAATGTCAAAGATAAAATTACATTAGCTAATGATGTTTATGGATCCTCATTCATTTCTTTCACTAATATATCTGTAGCCTATAGTCAGTATTTTTTTTTATGTTGTTGTTGTTGTTGGTAAAAACAAGCAAAGAAATAAATCCCCCCAAAAACAGTGTTGTCAAAGTGTTGGTACAACAAGAACCAGACGCGAGGTCGTTTCCATATCTTTAAGCGTTGGTGAATTGATATTGGCGTCAATTTCCCTTTCCATCACCCACCAACACCCCCACCCCCACCCCCACCCATCATCTCTCCCCTCCTCCCAGCCGGTGGCTGCTTCAAGCTGTCAGGGAAGCGGGCTATAAAACAGAACGGGACGGGACTTTGAGGAGGCTGTTGGTACTGAGGAAAGACATCCCGTCCTCTGCCTGACTGAAACTTGGGATGATTTGAAACTTTCGAACTGACGCCAGCAGACACGCGGGAGCTTCGGCTACATTCGCGTGTAATTCACTCGCTTTACATCGACAGTCGCTCCGTAAAGCACCCCGACTTCGGAGGGGTTTTTATTTTTATTTTTTTCTTTGAGGGAGCGATTTTGTGGAGAGACTGAAAGCCGAGGGAGCCTTTGGGATGCTGCCTCCCCGCGCGCTCCGCTCCTTGCTGCTCGCGCTGAGCTGCGCGTGGCCGCACGCCGGCGTGGCCTCGCGGCTCAAGTCTCCCGCTCTGCCCATCCAGTCAGAGAGAGAGCCGCTGCCGTCCAAGGGCGTGTCGGGTAAGAAAAGCGACGATATTTATTTTAAGCTCATACGCAAATCTGTTTCACGGAGTTCCAAATGTTGTGGTGGGCCCCGTGTTGGGTGTGTGTGTGTCTGTGTGTGACTGTAAACGGACTGTAAACTGACTGTACATGTTTACACCAGTTCGACTAACACCCGTTACAACAAGCAGCATTCATCTCACCAACAACTTCAAGCTTCAAAACCAGTTCTCCTTTTCCTTATAATGTGTCTGGGCCAGCAGCGGCAGCGAGCGCCAAGTAGCCCAACAACTTAAAAGTCCAGATGTTTTTTTTTTAAGTGAATGCTGTAATTCGATATCACAATTGTACGTATTTTATTTTATTATTTTTTAATTTTTTTGCTGAAAAAACAAAAGAAACCTATACATTTACAGATTCGCTCGTGAGGTTTTGGGGGGCGTGCGCGCACCGGGGGGCGGGCGAGGTTCAGGCTGGATTTACCAAACATGAACACTGTAGACGACGTTAGCACCGGGAGATGCGTTGGATTCCCCTAACCCCTCTTCCGCTGAGAGGGCACGCATGCAGCCTTTTCGCAGACGTCCACGTCTCCTTGAGATGTTCCTCGGTGCCCTGGGTTGCTTCCTGTGTCACCCAGCGGCAAACAGCTGAGTCATAACCGCGGCGACTGTCAGCTGATTCACGTGTGAAAAGCCCCCTGTGCGCGCGAAGCCCGTGGCGGGGTTTCAAAGGCGACTTATTCTGCGGGAGCTCCACGTCAACCGCCGACGTTAACGTGTTGCTCAACGTTGGAAGCTGCAATCAGTCGACTTTCCATTACAAGCGTTGGCTCCTCTGAGATGATTTATTTCGGCAGAGGCAGAAGGTGGCAGGCGAAGCGAGCGGCTCGCAGCTTGGCTCCCTTTAACTGGACTGCACTGTTTATAAAGTGGGGGGGGTGTCACTTTAATGAAAGAATAATGTGAACCAGGTTGGCGGCAGTGAGCAAGGCAGACCGTCAGCGCCAGTGAAGTTGGCGAGGGCTGACATCACGTTTCGTGTGTGTGTGTGTGTGTGTGTGTGTGTGTGTGTGTGTGTGTGTGTGTGTGCACTCAGACACACACACGCTGCTTACAGGCAGTTACAACCAACCAAACATCACTATAATGTCCCCGCAGTAACACAGCGTGACTAACATTCAATTATGATTTTAGTATAGTAATAGAAACACTAAAAGCTTTTGTTTTTTTTAATCTCCTGTAGCATCAAAATACAGTGCAGTCCCTATATATTAGAACACTGATGTGTTTTTCACTCTGCAGCCGTGAAACAACAACTGTAAGGAATTTGCAGCCCTTTCGATCTATCGAAAAAAGGGCGTGAGATTGATCTGATGTCAGCATAGTCATAGTTTCATTTCATTACTTTGGTTGCTGTGACGTAGCATTTAAAGTATGCCTTGAAAAATGAAATGACTTCAGAGGATCTTCTTTTAATGAGGTTTGGCCGACGTCATGTGTATTTCTGGGAATCTCTTGACAATCTTTCGGTGGAAAATCATGTCTCATTTAGACGAGACAGGATGCAAGGTTGAGTCCCAAAAGGCATGAGGCATCCAGAGAGTTTCAGTTGTCTCCAGCATGCCTGGGCAGTGAGCTATGCAACATTAGTTTGTTCTTAAATCTGAAAATGGGTACAATGGCTCAGTCGATAACAGTGTGTCATCCTACATGTCTGACACTTAATAAAAGCTTTTCTCTTAAATCTCAAGAACTTCACGCAGAAGTCAGCTGATATCTTAAAATGCCTCAACTAAATTCCTCTGTGCTCGCCATAATTAATTCTAGCACAATTACAGAGGACAAATCTCTCATATAATCATAGAATTTCACTTTGTTTCTAATCGAGACTGCCTCTGGTTTGGAAAGAGCCAGACACTTGTGATTGCATCTCCCCGATGTTTGACAGTGAATGTATAATCTGCAGTGTTTGTGTTGCAGGATGCTCATTCGGAAGTCGATTCTATTCTCTGGAGGACACATGGCACCCGGATCTGGGGGAACCCTTCGGTGTCATGCACTGTGTCCAGTGCGACTGCGAGCCTGTAAGTTTCGTCTCAACGTGGCTTCTCTCTTTCTACATGTGTCTCCCTCACTAAGTATCTGTGCAGTAGCAGGTTGAACTAGCTGCAACTCCAGATACATTTGTAATCGACGGTTGCCTCAGAAAGGCGGAATTCTTTACTGTGCGTCTTCAGATGGGATTTGCCGTGTGCCTGATGTGTCTGTTTCTCTGGCGTTTCTCTCTCGCAGCAAAAGAGCCGTCGTGGCAAGGTGTTTGGCAAAGTAAACTGTAAGAACATCAAGCAGGACTGTCCAGACCTGGACTGCGATGATCCCATCCTGCTGCCAGGGAGCTGCTGTAAAACCTGCCCTAAAGGTAATCATCTGCTCACCCAATCTCATCACATGCTGCCCGCAGGTTTTGAGATCTGATTTCATTGTTTAACTTGTGATTTAAATTCTAGCTGTCCTAAATGCATGAAATAGTCAGCTGAGAAAACAAGCAAGCACAGCTTAAGTTGATGCAAAAACCTTATGGGGAAAATAGTTTTATTCATACCACTCTTTTTCTTCTTCTTCTTCTTCTTCTTCTTCTTCTCCCTCCCTCTCTATAGCCATCTTTCCCTGTTTTATGCTTTTTTTCTCTCCCCCCTTGGGTCAACTGGTTAGCCTCTAGAACAGCTGTTAGATAAAATGAGTAGGTCAATTGATTTTCCATTCAGTGCATCCAAGGGACATTTTCTCTAACCAGCCACTGCAGAAAGTACTACCCGTCTATTTAGCCACTTGCCTTGTCTACACTCTGCTGCTCACACAATTCCACCTTATTAGAGAATTCAAGCTACCATGCACATGCTCACACACTCACAGGGTGGGTCTTCATGCTGCGCTGTCATTCAGCAGATTGGGTGTTTTTCTATGTTGTGTGCCTGGTAATGGAATGGAAAGTAAAGGTAAAGTGCTGTGTGGACAACACTTAGGTGCGTGTGTGTGTGTGTGTGTGTGTGTGTGTGTGTGTGTGTGTGTGTGTGTGAGAGCCAAGAATTGGACAGGCCCAGGACCATGTGTGTGTGTGTCTGTGTGTGGCGTGGTCAAGTTTTAAGTAAAAGGTTGAGTGTGTTTGTCTTAGCTTTGGCACCAAAGCAGCTAGTGTGTTTGTTTAAGTGACGGTGTGTGTGTGTGTGTGTGTGTGTGTGTGTGTGTGTGTGTTTATGTATGTGTGTATAATGACTGGTGCACCTGAGGATACAGTATTGCTAAGTGGGAAGAAGTGAGAGTGACACTACCCAGAAGCCCTCGAGCATGCCCAGTGGAGCAGAAGAGTGACGGAGTGAGAGAGGAATGATGAGATTTGAGATTTGCGAGTTGTGAGTCCAGCCATGCTCCTGAGAAAACCTCCATGGAGAACTAAAGTTTAGGTGACTAAGAGCCAGTGTGTGGCTTTCTTTCTCAGGATCATGTCAGTGGAACTTTATTTGGCTGAATGAGCACCACTGCTGTGTGCCACTGTGTTTGTATGTCTGCACATTACATCAAGACACACAGCAGTTTGTGTGGAACAGTGGGTCATTGTTGGGCTCGCACGCCAGTGTCACTCCCAGTTCTCCTTAAGCTCTTCAGTTGCAAGAGACCAGCTCGGTAAGTTACCCCTGGCAGAGGGACAGAGTGGAAATGAAGAAGACAGAGAGAATGTGCTGTATCCTTCAGCATCGGATTGGAATTGGTGTCTGACGTCCTCTAAATGCTCCCCTTCTTCCCATCTCTGCTCTTCCTTCTGTCATTTCTACCTGTCTTACTCCACCTTCGTTTGTCACAGTTTCCTTCTGGCTGCTCTTATGTCTGCACATTTCACGCTCGTCATCCATGCTCAAAACACGATCAAGTGAAAAAAGGAGGACAGTTGATGCCTTAGTCTCATCTGTGTACCAGACTTTGAGAATGATTTTGATGTTTTGAAATGTCTGGGTTCGCTTGGTTTACCTTGCTACATACTGAAACCGTTTCAAGGCAGGCACTAAAAGTCTTTATTACAACTCCTGTTAATAGTCTTACTATCAAGAAACAATCAAGCATTATTATTATAGATTAAGATTCCTGTTTGCACAAGATTTGATGACATTAGAATTGATTTAGGCCAACATTCAAAGGCTAACATTAGGCATATATACTGGAAAACTGTTTACATAAGTCTTTGAATGTAACTCTATACAACTATACAGTATATACGTCTAACTATAACATTTACAGTACATTTCAGTCTTTGTAATTATAAGCCCTCCTACAGGTGGTCAGCAGGTATCTCTTTTTTTACAACCCTTTTAACTGTTTTGGGGTTTTTTTTTTGCTTCTACAGGTGAGGATGACAGGAAACAGGCAGACTCTGTGCTGGACAGTTTTGAGTTTTTCCATGAGAAGGGCAAAGAGAAGGAGGATGACCTCCACAAATCTTACAACGACAGATCCTACCTGAGCTCTGAGGAGGTGGGCCCCGGGGAGAGCCGTACCGGTGAGTAGGAGCACCCAGAGGGACAGACCACCAACATAGCACATTCATTCAGGACTCGCATACATGCAAAGATGAACACACAAACATGAAGGATAATAAAAATGCTATAAACAGGAATGCTTATCATGGTTTGTAAGTGCCTATCTAACCCTTTCCACTTCTGCAGACTTTGTAGCAGTGATGACAGGAGTGACAGACTCATGGCTGCCCAGTAGCAGTGGTGTTGCCAGAGCTCGCTTCTCTCTGACCAGAACTAGCCTGGCCTTCTCCATCACACACCAGAGGTAAAACACACGGTGTCACAGCTGAAACATCCACTTCCTTTCTTGGAGCTTAAATCTCTGAAGGTGGTGCCTTCATCTTTTTCAGATCAGCCTCAGTAGCATCACTTCTCATCCTTCACCCCCCCTTTTTTTTCCCAGACAAACTAAATTATTTAGAGTACCAAATATAAAAGACGACACAATCGGTCTGTTGTTTCAGTCATCATTCTGTCGTAGCAGTCAGATCTTAGAGGTAGCAAAATTGAATTGTAGAATTATAGAGGTATGGGAATGAGAATATAGTGGATAGTATCTGTATACATTCATTTTCTGTCCATTTTCATCCCCCTGTCTTCTCTTGCTTTTCAGAATGGGCCGTCCCAGTAAAATAATCTTTCTGGGTTCAGATGGGACCACTGCTTTTGAGTACAGAGTGCCCAAGGGACAGTCGGACATGGTAAGACATCACATAAATTGAAATCATTATGTGTGATGTGTGTTTCCTGCGAGAGGGAGAGAAAGAAATGAAGTACTGTTATGATGAATGCTCTCACCCCATGACTCCATGCTCAAACTCTGACTTTTTCTCCCATAACTCACTCTGCAATAATAAACCATAAACACACACACACACATACACAGTGACACTTACTTTCTGCTTCATTGCCTCTTTCTAAACATCACAAACTCAGTCTCTGATTGCAGTAAACATCAACACACACTCACTCACTCACTCAAGGTAACATCAGGGAGAAAACACCACCAGGCCAGAGGTGTACAAGACTTGAGTTTAGTAAAATGCCAGTATTATCCTGATGAATCAGTAAACCGATATGGTGGTAACAGTAGTACCCGTGCACGCATGTCCACACGCTCTCTAAGGTCTGTCTCGATCACTACACATCATTTTCTGCCAAGATACACACATCCCCTCATTCCATTTCAGATCCGACCACTCCGTTCAGCAAGGCAGGAGCCCCCTAAATACACGTCCCAGAAATTGGCCTATTATTATTTTTAGATGAATGTCAGTGTCAAGCACCAGAGGACCTTAGAGAAAACACTCCAGCACAAAATAGGAAGAAGGGGAGGGGCATGAGGGAGTTTGTTGGAGCAAAACCTTTGGAAAGAGAATATTTCACATGTTACATCACTTCTTAGCAGGGGGACAGAGAATATCGCTAATTAAAATGGAGATTACCCCTGAACTTTAAGTTATGAGGTGCCGGCAAACTGCCACATTTCTTCCCTCCACTCCGAAGTAACGGTTTTATGCTGAAGGTTTGCAGCCTGGGGTTGAGCGAACAATCACGTGCTTGGATGTATTTAGCAGATGTGTTGTCTGTTTTCTGTGTGCCTTTTTCATGAGTGAGAGATATTTGCAAATGTTTGGAGATTTTAGACAGTACCATCTTCTCTGCGACGGTACTGTAGCTTACCTGTCCGTGTGTGTGTGTAGATCTGTGGAGTATGGAAGAACCTGGCTAAGCCTCTGATGCGACAGCTGCAGTCTGAGCAGATGCGCATCAGCATGACCACGTCAACCAGACGAGAGGAAGTGGAGGGAAAAATCATCAAACACCGGGCGCTGTTTGCTGGTGAGTGTGGGAAATTATAGCATTCTGATGGGTCATTATTTCTCTGTGATGTTCCTTTGGACGCGTGCACGCCTTGTGTTGTAGTACACAATAAACTCAATATTTACAAAGCAATGGAACTGTATACGCTCTCATGTAATCTTAAAAAGCCTAGCGGATTAATGTAGCTAAAAAGTGTGGGCTTTGTTTACAGAGAAGTATTTATATACAAGGCCTGTAAGAGAATGGAGACACTCAGTATGGTATCGCGCTTGTGTTTTGTGCACAGAGACATTCAGTTCAACGCTGACGTCGGAAGAGGAGAATTCAGGCATGGGAGGCATTGCCATGCTGACGCTGAGTGACACAGAGAACAACCTCCACTTCATCCTCATCCTTCAAGGCCTCATCAAACACAAAGACAAAGGTGAGAGGAGCGAGAAAGAAGGAAGAGAGGGTCTGCTCTGAGATATACAGAAAATATAGGTGTGACAGAAAGAAGTATTTCAGAACTCCAAACAGAGATTTCTCACTGTTACTGTAACTACAGGTTCAACAACCTCTGGGAAAAGAATACTCTTTTGGGGTTTCTCCTAATTTCATCTCAGCACTTCGATTGTCATAAATCTGGGGACCACTGTTGAAGGGGTGACATTTATAACAGACTGTGTTGTTCTCCTCAGAGCCCCTCTTGGTGCCCATCCAAGTTCAGCTTGTGTACCGGCAGCACATCCTGCGAGAGATCCGAGCCAACATCACCTCTCACGTGAGTAATAACACACATTACCGTGGTCTGCGGTTTAGCATGAGCTTTTTCATGGCTGACAGTAAAAGCTGTGGTTTGGCTAGCATTGTGTATCAAATCTTCATGTTTGAAAAAAAAAAAAGATTATGTGTTCAGTGTTTCCCACAAGTTATTTGGAAAAACCCAATATTGAGCATGAAATAAGTGGGAGGTTTTAGGGAAATGTGTTGTCTGGAACAGTGGGTGACTTAAGGGGTGACTGGAGGAGGAGTGGTCTTGTTGTTGGTTAGGAACATATGACACAGCAAAACACTCGCACCCCTTGTCCCCCCACACCTCCTCACGGAGACGGATGTGGGTTGGTCACCACATCCTAAAGCTGTGTTTGCCGCCGCTCTGATCACAGCTAACTACCCTGAGACATGACAAGAAAAATGGATGGAGAGGAAGAGTTCGGGGGGGAACAAAAGAAGAGAGAAAGTGTGTGAGAGGAGAGGAGGCAGATGGGAGCAAGGGATGAGAGACACAGAGGAAAGAGGGGAGGGAGGTAGGGAGGATGGACTGTGTACACACTCCTCACACATGTCAGTGGTTAGTGGTCTGTGGGCTGAGATGGATGGAGGGAGGGAGGAAGGAGGGAGGAGGAGTGATGGGAGGAGGGAGGGAGGGGGGGGGGGGTGCTGTTTTGAATTGTGCCAGGAGTTGCGTGAAGGGCCGACGGTGCGCCTCTTTCGAGTCTAACGGTGAGCAAGACGGTCTGTGAAAAAGACGGGAAAAGCTTGAGCGCAGCGACTGCCACATGACCCCTCAAAGTGTCTTCGAGCTAGACGATGACACCCAAACCAGTGACTCATTTTAACTCTGGTTGAGTAACAGGCACAAACAACACAGTATACATAATTTTTAGCCAGAGAGGATACTTGCGTTTCTTTGTCCGTCTCTGAATACACACAGACAAGCAAACGTGTGATTTTTAAACGTGTGAAGTCACTTTTTATTGCACCAGTATTCCTGACAGTGTTATTGCTCTGCCTGATTTACACAAGACCCCCATCTACTCCTTTGCACCTTACTTTCCCTGATTATTTTATCCATTAAATTCACCCAATGTAAGTCACCTTCCCTCTGTCCAGCCCTTTCTCAGTTCCAACTCTGTTTTGGCTCCTCACTGTGGGGATTTATGGTACATGTGTATTTATATTGAACTGAGGCACCAAGGTCATAAAAGTAACATATCTTCAACACGCTCGTACATCTGTCTGAACTTGACTCAATCTGAAACAATGCAAGCCATATTTCTGCCCGGGGTTTAAGTGTGCGCTTGTGAGTGGGGTGATTTAAAATCACGTGTTTTTAAGTAAGGTGACAGTTTGTGACCTTAATGGTTTCTGGCTTTGTGATGGCTGAGTGAGTCTTACGTTGAGGATGTTTTACTGTCCTGGGATCCGCTTTGCTCCCTGTGCTCATCTCATGTTGTTTAGTGTAAACTGAAAGGGATAAGTTCATTTTAGTTGGAAACATGTCACCAGTCTGTCTTTCGTCTAAATAGCCTGGGGTTTGGTCACCCTGGTTACATGTCAGTGTTTTACTAACATCCCGTCAGCAAGATCTTAACAGCATAATATGACATTTTCATTTCTGGTATTGAAAAGGTATTTGTTTACAGTGGACTATGGTTTTATATTTATCCACGTGTTGAACCACATTTAGCAACCCAGGCTAACTGTTTCCATCTGTGCAGGATCCAGACTTCGCAGAGGTGCTGACAGACCTGAATAGCCGCGAACTGTTCTGGTTATCTCGTGGTCAGCTGGAGATCACCGTGGCGACAGAGGGTCAGGATCCCAAACAGATATCTGGCTTCATCACCGGCAGGAAATCTTGTGACAGTAAGTGTCTCCGCAAATCAAACACCTTCGCATAGGTAAAATGCCGTCTCTCTTTACATTTTTCCAGCCAGGTGGTAACCAACGCGGCAGATGCAGCAAACACAGAGGTTGCTGAGAATGTGTTTTGCTTTGTAGTTGAATTGTGCTTGTCCATCTGTGGCTGTTTTTGTCCTTCTCTATAAATACTTGTTCTCGTTCTTTCTGTCTCCATCCTTTCAAGTCTTATCGCTTGTGGAAAACCATGTTTATAGACCTTCTGTATGACTTGGTGGCCCACCAGGAAAGTGTCTGCATGTCCGCCTGTGTGTGTTTGCATGCGTGTGAGAAAACACAGGTTTTTAGGAATGCTGTGGACGGCCCAATTGTCTGAAACCGTTAAAGCATGCACACATGGTGTTTTCATGGGACGCTCACTTGAACATGATCACCGAAAATCAAAATGTCCGGCACTTTGAAACACTTTGAAAGCCTCTTTCATTGTCTAACGCACACAAAGACGTGCACGCAAGCAGTCACAAATATGCGTAAAGACATTTTTTTAATTTTATTTTTTAGTTCAGGCTTTACACACCGACACACAGTGGTGCTGCCAAGGTCACAGTCCTGACTCTGACTCTCCATGCTGGTGTTCCAGTGCTGTGATTAACAGCTTGACGTTATATGTGAAGAATTCAAACCCAACACACTCTTTCCCTCTCTCGCTCTCTCTCTCTCTCCTCCTCCTCCTTCTCTTCCCCACTCTCCTTCTCTCATCTCGATCCTGTAATCTGCCGTCCTTTTTATGTATCTTTGGCGTCATTCCTCCTCTCTGGCTTCTTTCTGTCTCCATGTCATTTTCAAAAATTCTTTCTCTGCACTTTTCTCATCTTTCTGTTACTCATTCCCTCCTGTCCTCTCAGCGCAGTCTTTTCAAGCCTGCTGCATTCAACAAGCGTTACCTCATTCTGAGGCTTAACCTTGGGTGGTTTTGTGTGTGTGTGTGCGCCAGACAGTACGACAACGTGTATGTTTCTGGCCCAAGGTCACGCACACAATGACAAGAGCAGACACACCTCCTGATTAGTCAATTGAATCTGTCTCCTCAATGACTCTTTCTTGGTGATGGAATGACATTGTGGGTTATGTGGCTTCTATGTGTGTGTGGTTGCAGAATGTGAGGGACTGTAATGGGCCCCCCCTCCCCTCCGTCCTTCAACCAACCAACACATTTTAACATGACAGAAATCATTGCGTCATTTCGCATGCTGTCATGCTCTACTATGGTTTAAGGGAGGGAATCTCCGAGGGGAAAAGTGATGGTTTTAGATAAGTAATTTGAGAAAGAATGTGCACTAAAGTGGATTATTGACATAAATCTGTCTTTGTCTGGCACAGCTATTCAGAGTGTGATGTCCAGTGGGGATGCATTGACCCCGGGGAAGACAGGAGGCATGGGATCCGCTACCTTCAACCTCCATGATAACGGCACACTGGACTACCAGGTATGGATTTGTCCCCTATGAGGGACATACATTTTTTATGATAATACATAACTTTAACTTGGGGATGTACGACATAACTGAAAATATTACACAATTAAACAGAATTCACATTTTGTTCTTATATCTTGTTGATATGGTTGATTAGAGCTACTAGTAGGTATAGCAACATGTTCATCTGCGTTCTGGGCTGTAAATGTTTGCGATGGTGCAAGATGGATCAGAAAGGAAAGAAATCATCAGCCCACGGGCCATACATCCATCCAATGTCAAGCAGAATCATCTTCATCAAAATTAGTTTTATGGACTCTTCGCCACAAAACATGGGATTAAACGGACTAAACGATGCCCCCTACTTCATTGAAATACCATTCATCTGTGTATGTGCTCTGAGGCTTCAAGTTTCCACATCACACATGTGTAAGTTGCCAATCGTGGTCCAGTATGCCTGTTGTGATGTCATAAAATCCTGCCGGCACGTTCTCTTGCCAAACTCAGATTTAAGATGATGTCAGAGAAACTTTCCCCTTTCAACAGCAGAATGTGAAAACAGCCGTCTAGTGTCAGACTCTGCACACACATCATTCTGCAGAGTGAAGCTCAAACATCCAAGAGAAGCAACAACAAGCAAGACACATTTTTGAGTGGAAGGGGGACTTTAATCATTTTCCCCTCATCCCCTCCCTTCAGGTTCAGGTCGCAGGTCTCACCAGTGACTTTGTTGGCCTCACTATTGAGCTGAAGCCGCGGCGCCGAAACAAGCGCTCTGTACTGTATGACCTGACGCCGGAGTACGACAAGGCCACAGGCCGGGCGCAGGGCACCTGGAGTCGTCTGGAGGCCCGAAACATCCACATGCTGCTGCAGAACGAGCTGTTCATCAATGTGGCCACGGCACACAGCCAGGAGGGGGAGCTGAGGGGTCAGATTAAAGCCCTGTTCTACAGTGGCCTTGAGGCACCCAGACATGGTAAGGATCAATGGAAGCGGGGGAGGGAGAAGGGCATGGGTGGCATTGGCGGGAAGGAGAATTTGTTATACATGAAAATACATGGAATTGCTTTCTAAATGTATTGTACTCTAGTACAGTACATTTCAAGTCCCGGAAGCATGCTTTACTTAACCATTTCCCCTTCTTTCAGACTTGCCCACTCCTCTGGCCGGCCACTTTGTGTCTCCACCAGTAAGAACTGGTGCCTCTGGCCACGCCTGGGTGTCAGTGGACAAACAGTGTCACCTGCATTATGAGATTGTTGTTGCGGGCCTGAGCAGGGCCGATGACCTCACGGTGAACGCCCACCTCCACGGACTGGCTGAGATAGGGGAAATAGATGACAGCAGCACCACTCACAAGCGGCTACTGACTGGCTTCTATGGCTCACAGGTACATCAGTGGACACACATTCAGTGCACACCAAAAAGTACACATTCAATCAGAAACACAATCAAGCACACTCTCATCTCCTCTCCTCCAGGCTCAGGGAGTGTTAAAGGACATCAGTGTTGAATTACTGCAACACCTGGACCAGGGAACAGCCTTCATCCAGGTCAGCACCAAGATGAACCCTCGAGGAGAAATACGAGGACGGGTACGTAAAGAAAAGTTACAACTTCACATCCATTTGTGGTCGAGATTGTTTTTATTCATTTTTCGAGAACTTGAGAGTTTTATAAAACATCCATTTCACCAGTCTCAGTCAGATTTTAGTCTCCCACAATGGTTCAAACAATTTACAGGTGGTTTTGGGAATACATGGTAAACCCTATATCTACGTCCATGGCACCAACTTTGGACAAGCCTGACATAACCATTTTACACCTACAGCTCTGCCACAGCTCTATCGAGCACACAGCCGTTTTACTATTGCAAGACAACCATAACCCAATAAAATGCTAGAGGTGCAAGCTACTGCTCCAATGCAACAAGCCCCAATAAGGAGGGATTAAATCAGTTTGCACCCAAACTTTGACTTCTAAAAGTTATAATACAGGCACAATTTTGAGGCCATAAGCTCTATTAAACATTTCCAACCTTGAAGTGAATGTTACACTGAACAAAATGTTGGCTTCATTCAGAACAACCTAAGTCAACAAAGTTACTATAATTTAGCATAACATTCTCACGCCTTTTTAGCAAGAACAATACAGCAAAATTAACTTAACTGACTGAAAAACTGACTAGACACAGTAGATAAGTGATAAAATGATAGAAAGAAGAAGAACACTAATGAATAATAATAATTCTATGTATATAGCACTTTTCAAGCTTAAGAACAAATTGCTTCTCAGATTAAAGGATTTACAGAGGAAACATCAAAGAATCTGAAGCGCACGTAAGCCCATATATCAAGCAGCACTGAGCCCAGACGTACACAGTGCAAAATTAAAGAAGTAAGGTCATATAAAGCAGGTATAGGAAATAACCACATATATAAACAAATAAGATGCAAAAGACCAAACTCATGAATAATTTACAGCAGATAAAAGTGCAAAATATATGGAAGTGCATATAATAATAGTAAAATAATGATGCTGAAACAAGCACAATTAAAATGTGTAATAGCAGCAGAGTCCTTGGGGCCTCCTTTAACCATCTGAGTGTCTGTGTGTCTATGTGATTGCTCACTAGCCCACACAAGCACACGCTTTTACTGGCAGGTGCTGTCCGCCCAGGAAGACTTTGTTGAAAAGTAAACGCTTTGTTGGGGTTCGGAAACACAACAGAAACGCAGGCCACGGTTGCCCACAAATCCATCTGCAGCTTTGCAGGTGTAGTGGTTGATGAGCTCTTTTAGGCTGCCAGGCGCTTGTAAAGACATTGACACACACACACACACACACACACATCAGGGTCCAGCTGTTTAATAGTAAACAACACGTAAACGACCATCTGCTTGGAAGCAAAGAGACGCTCCATTAAGGAACGATTAACAAGTCAGCTTGATGCCAGCATTGAGTCAGGTGTGGCCAACAGATCTCTGTGCTCACCACTCTTTCTTTTTTTTCTCTTTTCTCTGCCCCTGAACTCTCCATAACGCGTCCTCTCTTCAGGTCCATGTGCCAAACAACTGTGAGTTTGGGACCACGATGGAGGCGGAGGAGGCTGAGTTGGATGACCCAGAGGAGCTGAAGAAAGACCCCCATACCTGCTTCTTTGAGAACCAGCACCGCACTCACGGCTCCCGCTGGACTCCCAACTACGACAAGTGCTTCTCCTGCAGCTGCCAGGTAAAGACTGCAAATACAAAGGCAGCAATTGAATGTGTTGGTTGGAAGGCTCTTTGATGCTTTAATCAGCAGGGAGTCATGTTGTGTCGGCACTGAATGGTTAAAAGCATTTGATGAAAAGCCGGGGAATTAATTTGTTTGCGGTCTTTGGGAAGTGCACCTAGGGATTGAATATAGTATACCATCTTGTGCCACAACTAAAATGTGCTCCTTGTCATTTTTCTGCATTTTTTCTCTGTAGAAGCGAACTGTGATCTGTGACCCCGTCATCTGTCCGGTGTTGACCTGCTCCCGAACCATTCAACCTGAGGACAAGTGCTGCCCGATCTGTGATGGTGAGATAGACAGGTTTTGGCTTTACATGAGATATGGGAATGTATGTAGAATCGTCTTTGATAGTGATTATGCTGCTTTGAGTGCCCGGGTTGTGTTATGCATTTGGGTGATTTCCCAAAATGTTCCCCACACCAATCATAAAGTTAAAAACTAATGTCTCCATTTCCTTTTTCCTGTCCAGAGAGGAAGGAGCCCAAGGACATGAAAGCTCCAGAGAGGGTGGAAGAACATCCTGAGGGTAGGTTCTACCCCTCCTGTCTCCAACACAGCTCCTTTCTCTCCCGCTCTATTTTTTTTTTCTTTTTTGATTTTTCTCTGAAGGCAGTTTCTCTTGCATCGTGTTTTTCCTGTATGTCTCGATACTGTATTTCTTTCATTGGATTTCTGCCTACAGTTAGAAGTTAACTGAATCATTCAGGCATTTTCTTGCTGACTGTCTTCGGTAACCTTGTTCCTCCTCATTCTGCTCTCTCAGGTTGCTACTTTGAAGGAGACCAGAAGATGCACGCCCCAGGGACCACATGGCATCCCTTTGTACCTCCTTTTGGCTACATTAAATGCGCTGTCTGCACTTGCAAGGTAAATATACACCAATAAACCCACTCACATCTGGCTGGATTTACTTTCCACAATCCCTTAATGGACCATTTATCTTGTATTAGACTCCAAAGAAACTGAGGCATAAATACATCTTTCATCAGTTCAACCTTGGAGAATGTTCAGTCTTTGTTCAGACTATTTATGAGGAGAGGGAAAAAAAAACAGTGAGGCAGCGGCATTTTGTGCTAGAATAAACAGGAATGGCTGCTAACCTGCTGCTAATGCTACATTTTATCAACAGGGATCTTCCGGGGAAGTACACTGTGAGAAGGTGACGTGTCCAGTGTTGACCTGCAGTCATCCTGTAAGGCGTAATCCCTCCAACTGCTGTAAGGAGTGTCCGGAGGAGGAGAGAACACATGCTGGCCTGGAGCACAGCGACATGATGCAAGCAGATGGCCCGAGACACTGCAAATTTGGAAGGAACTATTACCAGAACAGTGACAACTGGCATCCCTGGGTACCGCTGGTGGGGGAGATGAAATGCATCAACTGCTGGTGTGATGTAAGTATTTTGGCTGCCAACAAATACGGCCCAAGAGCAAATATTGTTACTTTGCTGAAATATAAGTGAAGTTATTGGCTATGAAAATAACTTGAAGGTAGCTCATTAAAAATTGATTAATTCAGCTTAAGTTATGATGTGGAATAGCATTTTGAAATACAATCTTTTCATTACAGTACTAAAATGATGAATCACAGTTCACAGAGAGTTCAGCCTAAATCCTTTTAACATTTAACAAAATAAAGTGCTCTGATAACGATCATCTAAAGCCAGTGCGGTGCCCCTACATTTTGCCTCCTTCCACAAACTCTCCGTGTTGTGCTCTTATCCTCCACAGCACGGCGTGACCAAGTGTCAGAGGAAGCAGTGTCCGGTGCTGACCTGCACCAACATCGCCCGCAGAGAGGGCACGTGCTGTCCTGAATGCCTTGGTGAGCAATGAACACTCACACACACACACACACACACACACACACACACACACACACACACACACACAAGACCAGCAGGGGGCTAGACTGATACATCTGAACATTTTACCAGGCAGCATAATTTCATAAGTCATATGATGGAGAACCCTGCCTGGCCAGAAACATGTAATGACACTCTATAAAATATGCAGTAAATCTCTTTTCATTTTTGCAATCATTTAAAATGTTGCCTTTGGGAGCTGCTAACTAAAAAATGCACGTGTCTAGCTTTCAGCTGAGAATTTTTTCCACCCTGACAAAATAAATAAATATTTGAAGCCATTAAATATTGGCACAATGTTTAGTATCAAACCCCACGTTGTATCAGTCAAACGTAATACCACGATCCTACCACTTGGGTCTTAAATAGATGTTTGCATTCTCCATAGATTCCAAAGAGGAAGACGACCTGGTGATGAAAGCTCCAGACAAAAGCCGAACCTCGAGACACTGACCTGTGGGGACCCACGCAAACAACACCAAACCCTCCCCTACCCATTTAACCCCTGATGGACCCAAACCCAGAGCTGCACATTGGGTCTTCCCTCCTCGCCTCACACCCACCCTGTCATCAGCTTCAGGATTGTAATGAACAGAGAAGAACAGACACAAAGGGATAATGCAATGAAAACAGAAATCTTCCAAAGACTCGATAAATGAAGGCATGAAGCTTTGAAGAAGACCGACCAGACCCGCTGCCTTCCGCTTCCTGCCTTCCGTTTTTTTTATTGCTGGAATTTCTTTTTTTTATTTTGTTTTGCTCAGTTTTTCAAAAACAGCTCAACAGGACAGAAGGACTATATGTAGAAATATAACACAGCTGTCCGATGGGGATCTTTTGCTGTTGATCCAGCTTTGTTTTGAGTGGCAAACTTTGGTAGGATTGTGACAGTTGTCTTTCATTGACAGGTCTTCTTCTTGAAGTACAGCCATAGCTACTGTAGCTATCACCGCTCTCACTGGATAGAGAGGAAAGTGTTGCTTAAATCTGTGTGAATGTGTACATGTGCGAGTGTGGTTCTCTGTCTGTGTGTGTGTGTGTGTGTGTGTGTGTGTGTGTGTGTGTGTGTGTGTGTGTTTTTTTTACCAGTAAAGAATACGGCTAATCAGCAATACAGAACACAGAAACACAGCAAACGTCCCGGGTGGCAAGACAGGGTTCAAAAACTAAGTTAAGAACACAGTGAAAATCAAACTATAATTTGTTGTAAGATTATATTTCCACTCAATGTCAATCATGTAGGGTCAGGGCCTTGTCACTGGGGGAGAGGCTTGCAATGGCTCGGCTGGTTGTTATTTCAGCGTAATACTTACGAGCTCTGCCTTCACCTCCCATTGATCTCATTGCTTTTCTGCTTTGGTCGTTCCTGTTTCTGTTTTGAATTAAGTAATATTGTATGAATTTTTCTTGTCTATGACTATGAAGCTGGTTTGTGTTTTGTATTTATTGAACGGTGTGGAGACAAAATAAAATAGATGTTTGCTGGTAAAAGAGTGGCTTTGTTTTAGACGCGCTAACCAGCCCCCCCCCCTCCTAATAATCCCTCCTGTGTTCCCTTTTGGCATTTATACCTTCATTTTTCATTTGGAGTCCTTGGAATTTTACTTTTCCACTTTCCTTTTCTTTCTTTCTTTTGAGTTTCTCTTTCCTCAGTTTTTCACATGGAGCTGTGATTACAGAGGGATGACGAGCCAGATTGACCCGAGTTAATCCTTTGCTTTTTCCTTCTCCTTCTCTCTATGAACTATCTCTGCCTCTTTACGCTCTATTGATTTCCTCCGTCGTCTTCTGCACTTTATTCCTTTTTCCATTTGTAATTTTCTCCTCTGTTACTTTCTTTCTGTCCTTGTTTCTCATCTGAACTCACTTTTTTTGTCATTTAATTTCCTGTTCCCCTTTCCCCATTTCATCTCTCTTTTTACACCATACTTTCTATTCTTTCCTTCCCTTATTTTCCTATCCTTTTCTTCTTTTCTTTTGCTTCCTTTCCCTTTCTTTCATTTCCTTCCCTGTTCTCACTTGCTTTCCTTCAGACTGAAACATAAACACATATTCACAGATGTACACATGTACAAACTTCTGAATCAGGAACACACACATTGCCAAAGGGTAAGCAGGATTCTTTCCAACACACACACACACACACACACACGCACTCTTCTGGCCAAAACACTTCATTACACCTTTAAAAACTAGCTGTTTGACAGCTCTGCTGATGGCACCTGTTGACCTCCCAGAGGCACAGAGCAGTGTGTGTGTGTGTGTGTGTGTGTGTGTGTGTGTGTGTGTGTGTGTGTGTGTGTGTGTGTGTGTGTATACCAAATGCATGTTGGAAAGTGATTATCAGGCCAGCAAGGAGAGGTGTAGGGGGGGTTGTCAGAGCCGGATGGTGGAGGTCGAAGGTTAACATGCCTGTGTGTGTGTGTGTGTGTGTGTGTGAATGGTCATTTGAACAGTACCATGTCCAGAAATAATAGAAGCCATCAACTAACATGCCCAGGATAATTCTATCTCCCCTTTTCAAAAAAGTCCCTCTGAACATTTGACACATGCTAGCAATTTTGCTACGGCCTTCTTTCCATTGTAGCATGTATACAAAGTTGGTAAATTGTTTTTAACACGCCAGAGATGCAATAAAAATATATCTTAAAATCTGACGCCACAAAAGTTATGTTAATAAAAACAGGCTGCTATTTTCAAGGCACCTTCTTCTTTGTCTCTCACTGACACCTCATCAGATAGCTGTCTGTTACTGATATGAAACATTTGACCATCACTGTGACTTCTCGTCTTATTTATTACTGTAATAAAATGTAAATCAGTGCCAGCTGTAACAAACTGGACTCTGGTCCCTTTTCTTCTTTGTGGTTGAAGAAAACACCACACTGCTTTATTTAACATGGCTGTCACGCTGGTTTGTTTTTCCTTCATTCTCATTTTGTCTCTGTTCTTAGTTTAAACCGTTGTTGGTTTATTTGTTTATTTATTGCAGAAGGACAAAGGACAGTCCAAATAAAGCTCATGCATCCTGAAAGCATAGGTGCCATTTACACTGGGGACATTTTGTTTTTCACTTTTGGAAACAGCCAGTTTTGTCCCCATCACAGTTTAAAAGCATAATTTTTTAAAACTGTCTGGAGAAATAGCTTTCACCAAAGAAGAGTGCTTTATTTGCATTGTTCAGTGATGCATATGCCTGACTGTTAAGTTGGTATGGGTTTTCACTGAGAATGTTTGGACTGTAGTAGCCTAGGCTTCACCCTTTTGCAGCAATTTGTTTCCTGGTCTGCCGTAATTATCTACTCTGACCTCATGCTGATCGTCCCCCCCCCCCCCATTGTGTTGCCTAAAATCGCATATGTTTAAGACATATTTTAAAAGAAATGTTTTTCATCTGAGCCCTTATGTCCCCATCACTTTTCCAGACAAAGTGAAGCCCTTTCCTGAAAGTCACTGGAGTCTCCGCTGGCTGCCTCAAGGTGATAACAAGACTCCAGGAAGTCACTGCGCCAAGAAATCGTCCAGCATCATTTAACAAACAAGATGAGCATGCTATTGTCTGAGCTTTGGAGGTGCTGGTAGGCAGATGATTTTACTGTGCTAAGCTAAGCTAACTGGGTGCTGGCTGTAGCTTCATATTTAGCATACAGACACGAGTGTGGCATCAAATTTCTCATTTAACTCTCAGCAAGAAAGCACAGATGCATGTTACCCAACATATCGAGGAATTCATTTTAAAGCCGTCACTTTTGAGTCCCCCGATACGCTTAACTGAATGTGCATCTGTGGGTGTATTCAGAGTTTCAAAAACATACAGTAAAGAACATTATCATTGGAGAAGGAGGGCATTTAACTTCACTTTCAGGGCTTGATGACTTATCTTTGCTGTCAGAAAATTAGAAGACTTCACACTCAAAGCCTCCCACCATGCATTTTTAGGCTGCACCAACATCTACATTTATTTAATCCAAAATGTGATCTGACATATTTGGGGTTTTTTTTGTTTGTTTGTTTGTTTGTTTTGGAGCCTCAAATTGATGTTCAAATAGCCTTCTGCAGGTTGGAAGAAAGTGTGTCGACACACAATATGATTTTAGACTAATGAAACCGATCAGTGGGGTTGGTAAGGCAGGGTTAGTTTTAAGGATATCAGTGACATTGCTTAAGCTTATGTAGTTTAGTGAATGAATGACTCGTCAGTTCATTATAGGGAAAACTAGTGTGAATTAATACAGAAAAACAAATGAAGAATAATGCAGGTGGTGTTGTGAGAGCAGTCCTTCAGAGGTGGGAGGAGGGTGGTTTAGGAGAAAAGAACTGAGGATAATTTGAAGGGAAAACATTGGTTTAGAAAACGAGGGAAATAATGAAATGAGATGAGGAGGCTGGTCCGTTGTCTTGGTGCGACCAGGGTTATTTATCTTTACTTATGTTTCACGCTGCTGAGAGAAAGAAGAGATCAACTGTGTGTGTGTGAGAGAGAGAGAAGGAGAGAGAGAGAGAGAGAGAGAGAGAGTGTGTAGGTGCTAGAGAAAGAGAAAAGGAAAGAGAGGCTCATGACATTTCAGCACCTTTATGTCTCGTTGGCATTTTTTCATTTTTATATGCCGAAGACCCTAGAAAAACCAGAAGTCAGCACAGTTTGAAATAGACTGAGGCTATCACAATGATAGAGAACACACTGTAGGCAGATACATCACACACACACACACACACAGCCACATTTGTTATCTATTGACAGTAGATATATAGTGTGAAAACAGATGTAACAGTCACCAGAAGGTCTCATCTGTCTCACACACACACACACACACACACACACACACACACACACACACACACATTCCATCAACTTCCATCATTTACTTAAGTAAAAGTAGTAATACCACAGTCTAGAAATACTCTCTTACAAGTAAATGTCCTGCATTCAAAATTGTACTAAAGTGCAAATGTATTAACATCAAAACCAGAGAACCAAAATTCAAAGTAATCATTCTGAATGTCCCACTTTAATGTCACAGCTGAAAAAGGTGGGGCTCATTCTAATTACTGTTCACGCTGTGCATCTTAATCCATAATAATATATATCATTTTTGATTTCTTGCTAATATTTTGTGTGAATAACCTGAATCTGTAAAGTAACTAGTAAAAAAGTGCATCAAGTAAATGTAGTGTAGTAGAAGTATAAAGTAAATCATATACACCCAATGTTTATTATGGTTGTACTATTCCTTCAAATGGAAATATTTCCCCCCAATTCAGACGGGCACATTTGGGATCTTTGTAAACTAACTTTGGGATCGCCACTACATTTACAGAAAAATAAAGTGCAGTGGGTTTGAACAATGTTTGGCTGCACAGCATGACTGGCGCACCAGCCGGACAGTGGGATTGAAGAGGACATTAAACATATAAAAATTGTTTCTATATGCTATTTTGAATTATATCAATCGCAGTTGATTTCATTCCCTTAGACACACTTCTCAAATTACAGGAAGAGGGGGAGATAGAAGGCCCGTTCAATATTCTACCTCTGCTGCCCTCTGCTGTGAGCAGCTAAACTGACGTTTTAAATCACAGTTAAAATGTTTAACAGACCATATATACACATGAGCCCTGTATAGCATCATAAAATGGTTCTTTAAGCTTGCACATTCGCAGCAGCAGCAGCAGCCTTTATGGAGCCATAAAGAACCCTTTCAGAACAGTTCTGAGGGGGTTCAAACTGCCTTTCAGCCACTGAATTCTCACACAGTTTAAATGCTCCACTGGTGCAGTTGCAGGGGTAAATGCCTTGCTCAAGGGGCACAGCGGTAGCAATGGCTCAAGGAAAAAACTAAGACCTCTTCCCTATGCAGGTTGTTTCAGCCTGGCCAGTTGTCTAACCTTCAGGCTCCTCTTGCATTCACAAACAGGCCCGGGTGTATCTGGAAGCAGGTCCACAGTTTTTATCATATCAAAAGGAATCTGACTGTAATTTTCTTGGAAATTCACCTTTTTGTTCAGCCTCTGCCTGGAGCGACGAATCACCCTCTGGGGTTAAGGATGAAAACAAAGCACTTAATGATTCATACAGGGCCAAATATTGTATAAAAAAAACACTTTGTATTACTGAGAGCCGAAGTTTGCTTTTTGACTTTCTCCCCTTTTAAAACTTCTTCTTGAATATGAGTTTTATACCAACAGCGGATCAAACCTGAAGAGGTCACTTCCACACTTCCATCATCCGTGTTGGCAGATCTCTGACATTTGAGATTTTACAAGGTTATGCCTCTTGGCTATATAAATGCCATAATGATATAAAGTTTCTTTAGAAATGACTTTGAAAAACCAGAAGCAACGGCCATAAAGTTAAAGCAAGGCAAGTTTATTTGTATAGCACCTTTCCACAATGAGGAAATGTGAAGTACTTTAAATAAAACATAAAAAGGCATTAATACAAAATGCAAAACAAACACAAGACAATGTAAACATGTATAAATGGGATTAACAAAACATTTAGAAATGAGACCAAATTGAAGGAAACACATTAAACAGGAGGGTAGAAATCACAGCACAGTGAGAGATGTGAGTGACTAGTCCCAAATTTAATTTAACAAAGGTAAACAGAAAAGTAAAAATAACAAAATCCTTAAACCATTTAGTATTTTGTATAGCAATAGCAATATTTCAACATCAATGTTTTGACACACAGGAAGCCAACGCACTGATCTGAACACTGGACTGATGTGGTCCACCTTCCTGTCGTTAGTCAGTAGCGGTCTGAATCAAGACAAGATGAGATTCTAAGATAAGACATTTTGCCGCTGTGTTTCTAAATGCCAAGTTTAAAACGTTTAAAACGTCAACGTCACAAAATCTCAGTTCCATGACTTGGTTAAAACTGCAACAGGAAACGCTGCACATATCAGCTCCAAATGGCTGTAAGAGGTAATGCTGTAAGGGCTTTTACCCAGAAATAGTCTACATGACATCAGCAAACTGCATTTTTCAAAACTCAATTTGTCATAGCTCTCGCTCACCTCACTGGTGTGCAGATTGAAATGCCACTGAATTTTTTTCCAAGCAGCTCCCTTACTCCAAATGACACACCAGTGGACCCTGGTCTAGCTGTTATTTGCGATGCAGTCTTGAATCCAAGGGAAAAGCTAATGTTCAGAAGACCTGGTTTGAGAAACAAAGCTCAAAGACCCTTAAGCCAGGCAGCAGACATTTGGAGTGCTGGGGGATCAAACCTCAGACTTTCCACTCACAGGTAATTCCTTGACAGATTCAAGTACCAGGTGGCCACTGGGTGAGATGTATGCACTACACGTCCTGCGATGTTTCTGTGGTTACATCAGCCAGCATGTCAGGGGTACCCATCCAGGTTTTTCTTCATCTTGACCATCAAAGATAAAAGTACTTCACACACTTCAGGAACCTTTATTTTTCCTTTGCAGTAGAAGTGTTTCCAACTGACATTAAAGGTTATCTTTTGTTATGTCTGTGCAGTCCGTGGGTTTTTTTCATTGATCCAATGCATTCGGTACTTATGGAGGGAATTGTTGGGTCTCTGTAAATAATATCATAAAGGGTCTAGACCTGCTCTGTATGCAAGGTTCCCTCAGATAACTTCTGTTATGATTTGGTGCTACATAAATAAAACTGAACTGAATTGATACCAGCAAAGACCTCAGGTGCATTTTAATTGCTAGAAGTTAATTTCAAATGTCCATCAGCTGAATGCATTCTAAATCCTGCATCAATTTGAACATTTTCACATAAATTACATGCAAATGTTGGTATTTGTGGACAGTTTCAATTCCAGTGATATGTCATGTCATATTGTCATGTAATATTATATCACACCATGTTACATTACATTATGCCATGCTATGTTAAATGTCTGTTTGTCTGCCCTGCGATTGACTGGCGACCAGTCCAGGGTGTTTCCCTGCCTCTCGCCCAAATGTTAGCTGGGATTGGCTCCAGCCCCGCCCCTGTGACCCTTCGGGAGAAGCAGTTTGGTTAATGAATGAATGAATGAATGTTAAGAGATTACCGTAATGCTATTATCTCATGTCTTATTGTTGTGTTTTGCTATTTGTTATCCTTAACTTCATTGACAAATGATCAGAAACAGCCTCAGGAGCTCTTTTCCCAACTCAATCTCGGCGCTGTTCCGATCTCACATAGGTCATCGTCTTTGAACAGTACAGGGGCCAAAGAAATCCTTCTTTTGGTTGTTCAGTTTCCCCCCTCCAAGAAGGCTATAGCTAGTAACTGGGCTGTTTGACAACTGCGGAAACATACGCAGCCAGAAGACAGGATTGACAGATTGGTAGAATAACTCTCTTCATTGGCTATGTGCAGGAAGCAGAACTACTCACATAAAGCGTGACAGACTAAAGCACAAATGGTGTTCACTTTCCCCAAAATCCACCTGTTACACTGCTGGTGGTCCCAAACCAGGCCTGCGGTGGAAGGTAAATACATCTGAACACACCTTGTGAGGCAGATCTACTGTATTTATGATGATAAGTCGTATCAAATTGATGTAAAAGACATGAGCGTTAAACATTTCCATTTTTTCTTGTCCAATCCTAACACGAACTATGGTACTGTGACTGCAAAGCTTGTGACAGAATATTTCCTTTTTGCTATCACAGTAAATCACTTGTGGAATCTCTTTTCCCTTTATTGATGGAAGAAGGATGTTTATGAGTGAGACGAGCAGTTATTGGGCATGATGGTGCAACCTCGCAACATGCTTCCTCTGCCAGCTGGATATGGCATCATTCATCATTTACTGGGGGGTTTATTGCAGCTTGTAACTCTGCTGCGCCCTCATCAGCGACATCAGGGCCAGATATGGTAATGTCAAGACCGTCATTACTCCTGCTACCTCTATTACTGATGTGGCCATTATCTGCAGCCCGAGAAGAGGGGCTGAGAAGGCCAGAGGCTGGACAGCTAGGATCGTCTTTCCCTATCATCTCGCATAGCCCACTGCTGACATCTGCTGTGGCAGAAGGAGGGGGGAAACCATGGCAAGAATGATGAACACAAGGAGATTAGAGATACATTTTCCTTTTCACTGTTCTAAATGTTTCCCTATCAGTCGGCTGTGTCTCCTTACTGTTTTCTTACAGAAGGAAGAGTTTTTGATGCTGCATCAGATATAATATATGTTTAAATATTACATGTACTGGCTTATGGTTTCCAGATTTAAGAGTGGTCTGCTCACAAAAATGAAAATAGATGGCAAGATTTATATTGACCTGTCAAAGCACAATACTGGAGGTATTGGGGTGGCTCTTCATTATGGCCTGCTAAATTAAAGGGGAAGGACATTGATAGGACTCTGCAAGTGCCTTTTATATGAATTTATAACATCTAAAATGGTCCTTCAGGAAGCTGCAAAAAAGTGTAACTCCACCCTCCAATTCAGCTAGAAGCCTCTCTCCCAGCATATTTAAAAAACTAGTGAGGGAACTACCAAGTGTCGGAGGCTTGGCCTCGTGGCTACGTAGTGTGTGGGTTAGGGGACACGGGGGAGACTGATTGACACTGATTAGAGTCTTTTTTATATACATTTCATGACGTAGACAGGTCCCAACCGTTTGACTCTATGTGAGCATTGGCCTCACAGGTTCAGGGCTGTTTTGAAACAGCATATGGCTTGTTTGGCCATTTTCAACCCATGAAATTTGGTAAGAGATGTCAATATTTATACCAGGATTTATGTGTTTCATCATATCATTTAGTTTACAGCTCAAACACGTTCATGTGTGCTGTACCTGTTAAAAGATATCCTTAATACTAAATATGAGACCTTAGCCTAACAGTGGCCATGTCGACATGACTTGCTGTTTCTGACTGTAAAACTGTGACATACAGCAATCAGCCATAACATTATGACCAATGACAGGTTAATGACAGGTGAAGTGAAGAACATTGATTATCTCATTACAATGGCACCTGTCAGTGGGGGAGATACAGTATATGAGGCAGCAAGTGTGCATTTTGTCGTCCAAGTTGATGTGAAGCAAAAAAAATGGGCAAGCATAAGGATGTGAGCAACTGTGACAAGCGTTAAACTGCGATGGCTAGACGACTGGGTCAGAGCATCTCCAACACTTGAGTTCTTGTGGGGTGTTCCCGGTCTGCAGTGGTCAGTACCTACCAAAAGTGGTCCAAGGAAGGAACACCGCTGAACCGGCAACAGGGTCATGGCGGCCAATGATCATTGATGCACGTGGGGAGCAAAGGCTGGCCCGTGTGGTCTTTTGGTTTGAGTTCAGCTGTCTGTTTATTTGTTAGATTAAGAGCAGGTGTGGTATTGATGGTGTTGGGAAAGGTGGTCATTGGGTCTCCTGTCTCGGCCGATAGCCTTAGGAAGATCTCTTTTTTTAGGATTTTGGCAACTTAAACAGCCCCCAGACCCTCAGGAGGAGGCCTGTTCATTGCAGGTACTCAGCCTCTATAGGTACTGTGTGTGTGTGTGTGTGTGTGTGTGTGTGTGTGTGCGTGAGAGAGGGAAACAGAGAAAATTTGAGGGCATCATGGGAGATATAGAATGATGGGAGGTGAGTATTAAAAAAAAGCTGAGTCAGAGAAATATCAGAGAATAAAGTGCAAACTAAAAAAAAACAATTAACAACAATAATTAAGGCAAGTGTTAATACATCTCAATAAAAAAATGCAAATAAAATAAAATAAATAAAAAAAGCCAGCCCCTACATCGCTTTCTCTATGGGATATGGAGAAGCAGGCCAGCCTGCAGCCTCTTTGGGTACTATATCCCCTTTAGGCCACTGTCACATTCATCTTCATTTTCTTTCAGTTTCCAAACACTCTGCTGAGGTGTTACTTTTGACCAGACTGCCAATAGCAGAGTGTCACATTTAGAAATATAAAACCACTATAGTGTGCTGATTTTAGGTTTTCATAAGCTTTTTGATGTCCCCATATACTGTAGATATGTATCAAACCAGAGAGCCTTTAAATAAAGACATTAAGAAAGAGAAGCAGATTTTTTTTGGCAAGAGGGAAGAGGAGAACTTCTAATCAGGCACAACCTCCCAAGGTTTATTGACCTAGAGTAAGGTTCTTTGAGCCTTTTAATGTAACAGAACACCTTTAATAGACCCAAAGGTTCTCTGTAAAACCACACTCAAACAACCTGCTATGCTGTTGTGGTGAACTGAAATCACTGCTATTATGGTGCTACTGAACGTGGTACTTTTTCAACAGTTTAGAGTTGTAACTAATGACTGTTACTCTACACATCAGTTATAAGCCATTAATAATAACATTTGGGCTGCCAGTTTGTACAAATCCTTACAGCAAGTGATTATTTCCCTTTAGTAATAGGGCAGTGATAATTGATAGTCCAGGCTGATGGGCTGATGGCTATGGCACATACCATAATCGCAATGTCCCCAGTTCAGTTCTAAAGTGGAATATTCCTCTTTAATGTTTGCAGTTTTAGGAAGACATTTGCAGAAATAACAGATGTACTGACTACAAATAATATCCATATTATGCATTCACACATGATGCAGTGAATTCACAGGGTTATAATGTTTCTAGAAAAGATAGGAACTTGCATGGAGGAGGCCTCGCCATACACATTCAGAGTCATGTTCCGGTAAAGATGAGATGAGACTTCATGCCTGTCAGTGTGTCAAACCACTATTAGGTGGATGCTGTTGCAGGCCACTGTGTGCTAATAGCTTGCATCTGAGTGCATTGTGTGACATGATCACTGAACATGAAATGCGTGTAAGACTGTTCACTAAAGAGTAAAGTTCCCAATGTAATGAATGCATGTTTTAACACAAGTCATTAATCAACCAACAAGAACCTATATAACCAGTTTTGTTAAGAGAACATCTACCTTCATAGATCTTTACATCTTTACAAATGCTGTAGATATGTGCTCCAGTCGCTAGTTCCTCCTGGCTGTACTGATCACAACATAATAGTTATAACTAAGGAAGCAGAAGTAATTTATAAAAGATCATAGGAAGATCATCCTGATGATGCCATTAAGGTTTTTGAAAACAGATTTGACCTTGTGGTGGACATACATGCACCTATCAGAAAACATACTATACAAACCATCAGGGCACTATGGATTGAAGTGTTATAGTTGAGAGAGATGTGGCAAAGGATATTGCAAACAGGATGGGGGGTAAGAATGACTGTGAAACGTACCGTAAGCTGAGAAATCAAGTTACTAAAATCAATAAGAGATAGAAAATTATGTTTTTCAAACTCAAAATAAATGAGTGTAAATATGATGTGAGAAAACTGTGGGGCACCCTAAATGAAATAATTGGGAAGAAAACCTAGCCTAAAGTTGAAATTTGAATTAATCAAAGGACATTTTTAACAAGTGGAACAGCAATGATGAACTTTAAACACTGATAAACCAGGAGGGATGGAAACTGGTGGCCAGCTGTTTGGCTGGACCTGGCTGGACCATCTTTAACACCAGCATAGAAAACCGTGTCTTCCCTCCAGCATGGAAATAGACAAAGATTATTCCTCTACACAAACATTCACTACAGAAAATAATTTCACTGCTGACTCACTTTCAGCAAGCCTATCGCAAAGGGAACAGCATAAACACAGATGGCAAATGACTATATTGAAAATAATAACTTAGTGGGAGCAGTCATACTATATTTTAGTTCATATTTTGATGCATTGGACCATAAATTGCTGTTAGATAAACAAAAATGTTACAAATTTACACATCACACATGCTGGTTTAACAGTTATTTGTGTAATAGAAAGCAATATGTATTTTATAACAATAGTTTTCCAAATGTGAAAAAATTACAATGTAGCGTACCACAAGGAAGCTGTTCAGGGCCATTACTATTCGCTATCTTTACCAATGGTCTAAAACAAGCAAGAGCAGTTGCACATGACACAACCATATGTTTACCAGCAGTATCAATTGAAGAATTGTCTAGTGCTTTGGATAGGGAACTACAATGAGTTGTAATGTGGGCATGGAGTAACAAGAGCATTCTTAATCTGTCAAAAACAAAAAGTGTTGTATTTGGATCAAATCTTAGACTTAACCATAAGCCACAGTTAAACTTGCCCGTACAGGGAGTGCCTGTGGAACATGTAGAGGAACCTAATCTCCTTGGAGTATTACTTAACAGATTGAAGTGGTCAAAGCAGATTTAAAAAACTATCGTATAGTTATGGGGAAAGGTCTGGCAGTTATTAAGAGATGTGCAAAATCTTTACGTCAACAATGCAGCTCTCATATTGTTCAAACATTAGTTCTTACTCATTTAGATTACTGTCTAGTTTGTTCAAATGCTTCAAACTAAAACGTCATCTAGCTAACACCGTCAGAATGCACAGAGCCTTAGGTTGGTCCTTGCTGTTTCATAAGAAGCATCTAATTGTCTAAAATCCAGAATGTCCTGTACCATCAATTATCACATAGCAGTAATAATCATCATTTTAATACATGGCTTGCATCAAGAGGTTGTTCCTCACATCTTATCTCAAAAGCTAATTCAAGGCAATGTACTTTTATGTACAGAGGAATTAAAATATGGAATGATCAGGCATTACACATTTAATAATCAAAATTGGTTTTAAAAAGAGTTTAAAGAAATTACTAATGCCACAAAATACTAGCCCCTCTCCAAATACGACGTATTTTGCTACATAATGTCTGACTAAATTCTAATTATTGAGGACGTTTCTTGGTCATTTTTCATTTTTATTTCATTTTATTGTATTTTCTCAGTCACTGTAGTGTTTTTAGTGCCATTATCATTTTTAAGCTATATAAAATGTTTCACTGACTAATTACATATATAGTGTGGGTACTTGTTGTCATTGTTACAATCTTCATTAGTAGTTTTATTGTGATTGATGCATTGCTTTGTTTTGTTTTATAATTTTCTTCGTTATTTTGGATTGTTGTTGTTATACTTGAATTCTTAAATACATAATTGTTTTACATTATATTGTTATATGTGTGGACCCCAAGAGTTCTAACTAAATCTGAAGTTAGTTTATAAAGGGTCTGTAATCCATCAAGTCTGCTTTTGTTAAAAAATAAAATCAAAATAGATTTTGGTCCAGGTAAGTGACCAAAAGAAAAAGACAATGGTAAAGCTGCACACCCACCATTCTACATTTATTTCAAGCTATGTTGTTTCAGTGCTAAGTGGCCAACCAGTCCAACCAGTCAGCAACTGCTGCTTCACCGGCTGCAGCATTATGGGAGAGAGGCAAAGAGAGAGCCACTGTTAAAAAAAACCTCACATGACATCAAGAGACACATCTGGAGGAAGGTTTTATAAGGTGACGAGACCAAAGTTTAGCTTGTTGGCCACCAGACTGAACACTGAGTTACACTACACATCATCATAAATGCACAATCCCCAGTGTGAATCATGGCAGCCCAGGGAGCACCTTGCTGTGGGGATGCGTCTCTGCAGCAGGCCCTGTAAGGTCTCTGAGGGTAAAATGAATGCAGCAAGAATACTCTGCAATGTTGGAGGTAAACCTGAGGCAGCCTGCAAGATGCCTGCCACTTGGGACACAATTTGTTTTCTAGCAAGACAACGAGCCCAAGCAAAGAGCCACGGGAATAAGGCTTCCACAACGTTAACGTCCTGGAGTGGCCAAGTCAGAGTCGCAGAGCTGAAAAAAAAAAAAAAGACTGCTCACTCATCATCCCCATGCAGCCTGACAGATAAGAAAAGCGTCAAGTGTCCTGATGTGCGAAGCTGACACAGACTTATTGACAGAGATTTTTTTATGATTATTCTCAAGGTTGTAATTACAGCCAAATTTGCAACTACTAAATATTCACTGGGAGGGGGAGAATACTCATGCAAACATGTATTTTATATTTGTAATTAATTCACATCACTTTGCAGAGATCAGTTTTCACTGGCTCCTTTTTGTCCGTTTTGATCTGCACAAAAGCCACATTAAATGACTGATGGGTCATTAGTAAATCATTTATTAAAGATTAACTATGCAGTTAGTTACAACAGGGTGTCTTGTAAGCCTACTATTGTTTTCTTTCTATCCTCCTAAAGTCAGGAGAAAAATATTAAACACTTTACGAATTAATGCAATGTGACTTATGAAGCCTAATTTTCGTTCCTAAATGTGAGAATTCCCTGTTGCTGATATTTAAATTGGATTCAAACCGCGTGTTCACTTCCTTCCATGCGTCAAATGCGCAGTAGGTGTCTTTGCTGTAACTGTCTATCCAGCCATATTAAACCAAAGCACTTCCTCAGTTATTTTCTGGACAAGCTGGTGTGATGACTAAGGACCAGAAGTAAATTAGATTTCGATTCAAATCCAGCTGTTTCTTGGATTTACCCCCCTGTGAATCCAAGAAACAACCGGTGCCGCATCTTGACTCGCGTGTGAGGCAGATTTCCTCTCGGTGAAATAAAGTGAATTCACAAAAAAAAATAAATAAAAATACCTTCCACAGGTACACTCCTCTGTCCCCCATCCAGCTCCCTGCGTCGCCAGCAGCGCGCACCCCGCTGCTTCCCCGCCGCATCCCAGTCTGTCCAGTCCGCTCCAGTCGGTGGGAGCCCGGCTCAGCTCTGCACATCTGGAGCAGCGACGGGGAATCGGGGGGGGG
>JAVQJF010060886.1:0-10253 GCA_036023855.1 Gadopsis marmoratus
CCCCCCCCCCCCCCCCCCCCCCGCCCCCCCCCCCAATAAGATGCAACAAGCTGCAACTTACACGTCTCATCATAAAGTCACGTGGGGTTTTTGTTCTTGTTGTTTTTAATGCAGGAAAATCACCCACCGCACGTTCCGACAGGCTCCTTTTCTTGCTTTAGTCCAAAACCCAACGACATTCAGTTTCCAGTCGCACAAAACAGCAAATTGTCACAGTGAAGAGGCCGAAAGTGGGGACTGTTTATGTGCACTACACCTGAAGTGATCAGTCGACAGGAAGTTAATTGGCAACTATTTTGATAAACTCATAATGAAGTAAAATGATTAAGACATTTAGCCAACGGGATAGTGCTTTTTTATTTTTTGGAGTGTCTGCAGCTTTTGGGCTGGTGACGGTTCAAGCAAGTTGATGACCTTGAAGCTTATTGCAGGTTTATTACATATAATTTACATGTTTGTTTTTTTTTCTTCTTGTTGTTGTGGAAGATCAAGAAAACCTCCGCCCACTGCTCCTGTCAGCGGTGATGCTGTGGAGGTGAAGTTTTCCACGTTTTGTCCACAAGAAAAGGAATCTCCTTTTTTTTTAATTTTCTCCTAAAATATCACGCCAACTATTACACAGCAACACATTTGTTAGAGATGCACTGAGCACTTGGGTGTGTTTCCTTGAGCAGTAAACTAAACGCTCCAACTGTGCTGTGATGAAACGCGTCAGTGCTGGTGTTAATATTGACATTTCTTACTAAATTTATAAAAATCTGATTGTCATGGATTGAAAAATGGCTCAACGGGCCATCTGCTGTTTTAAATCAGCCCTGAACCTGCAAGGCCATTTATGACAGTAAACCGGTTGGGACCTGTCTACGTCATGAAATTTATGTGAGAAAGCCCTGAGGCCTGCTACGGTCATTGCTCCCTCACTCTGTACATTCTTCAAATGTTCTGTGAGGGTTGCCGCGTAATTTGAGGGTGGAGATGGAAGTTAAAACACGCAAATTACTATTGTGACATATAATTACAGCCTTTGTTGTCACCATATTTTGTTTCACCTTGTGTTCAGGGCGTCACCGAACATTCGCCAGGTGTTAGTTGAATTTTCAATTGTTTGTGTGACATGGGAAATATTATATATTCCTAGGTATTTTAATAATGAATTCAAAAGTTGCAGTAATACCGTGTAAAATTAGTGGAACTTTGAGTAGTGCAGATTACTATAGTAATGTTTCTGATAGTAACATTTAGTTGACCTGATATTTATGTAAGTAGTGTCTACATTTTTTGTTCTTTTCCATTTGAAGAATAAAGATTCCTCTTTGTTAGTAGATTGACTTTTATGTTAAATGTACATAAGTCCTTGTAAGTTACATGCAAAGTAAGTTACATATGTATTTGGGTCAGTTAAGTTTTTCTCTGTCTTGGTAACACAAGACACAACGGTTTATCACGGTGCTTTTTGTAGTGATTTCTTTTTTTTTTTTCTTTTACCTAGACTTCAGGTGGCCTGCCTCCCTGGTCATCTTCAGCGTGGTGTTGACTCGCAGCAGCACAGGAGGGATGGATGAGTCCATAAGTCCAGTGAAATCAGTTAAACAGCCTCAGTCCAGAGTAGCCAAGGCTTTGTCCAGCGAGAAGTCCAACAAAGAGGCTCCTGCGCAGAGAGAGGGTATCAAGTCTGCACCCCGCAGACAAGAAAACCTCACTGCTGCAAAGGATGAACATAATATAGGCAGCCAGGGAAGCCGCGGGTCAGGCAAGACTTTCACAGATATCCCCCAGGACAGGAGGAGAGGGCGGCCCTCCAGGCTGACCAGACTCACTGGAAGGGCTGGTTCTGGGGAGAGTGGGAAGGGAAAAGTGGCAAGCTCACAACAGCAACTGGTGGCACAGGTTCTTGACTCCAGGGCGTCCCTTTCTGCAGACAGCAGCCCCTCAGCGAACACAGAGACCAGCTCTCCTGCAGTGCCCATTACACCAGAGAAAGGCCTCACGGTGCAGGCCAAGAGCTCCACTGTAGCGCCAGCAAAGGGAAAGTCCCATGGTGGGTTTGCAAGATGTTTTTTCATGAGGTGGTTATGTCATCTTCGCCAAATGTAACTGTGGTAAACTGCTCTGTTTGTAGGGGTGAAAGCTGCTGCACTGATGCATCAGTCCGAAGAGGGCACAGAGGCGAGGCCCGCTGTGGAGGAAGGGCCCCTGACAGAGCAACAGTTGGGCCTCCGACAGGCAGAGGAGCGCCTCTACAGAGACTACATCCACCGACTGGTGAAGGTAAGGAAACGTGCCCAACAGGTTTACTGTACCTACAAGCGTGACGCCACAACTAGTGTGGAAGCTACCTGTCGGTGCAGCGTGCTACTTTATGTGGAAACCTGAAGCCTCCAGTGCACAAACACTGAGAACCGGCTTCTCAGGGAAGTGGAAGACGTGCCTGTGTGTAGTGGTTAAACTTGGAATTAACAATGAAGTTATAAATAATGAATATCATGAGTCATGTTGCCACATGTCAGTCTTGGTGTTGTAATTCAGCTGCATCATTGCTATACTGCATGTAAAAGTCGTAATATTTTAATATATATCTTATAAATACAGTTCGACTCAGGAATCAAAAATCGAGTTAAAAGACTATGAAATATTTCAGTGGGACATACAGTAATAATAATAAGCTTAGACTTCCACTGACTTCATCACAATTGCAAAAACAAACCAAAAATAGGAGTTCTAACATGTTTTTGGAAAAGAAATGGCTGCACACGCATGTTGAAATCAAATGAGAAATGCATTTTATATAGTGTGGTGGATTTTCAGTCGAAGGAAAGTTCAGAGTTGCTTTCCCAATTTTATTACAACAATTTGGTACAAAGGAGAACATCAGATATTTCTGCAGAAATATGGAATGAACCAAAGGAAACTCCCTCAGATGGCGGGTTTTATACCTTTATCCATAGTCTCCACCTTTATCAACTTGCCCTTCCTTCCTTAGCTCGCCTCCTAGTCAACTCATTACTTCTAGTGACAGATCAAGGTGACCTGGCCAAATTTCACTACTCCATCCCATCACGCTTTTCCCCCCATAATCTGCTGTTGTGGCGAACATTTTAGTCAAAACATCTGCCTCTAACCTCACGTCCCTCTTGTCTCACCTTTCTCTGTCTCCAGATTCTTACACATCCCCCTGTCTTTCATTGCCCGCCACTCTTATCTCTTCAGCCCTTGGTTCATGTCTATACAAGGACTCATCCGAGAAATAAGGAACATAACTAAAACACATATCACAGTATATAACAATCATCATCATCATCATAAATGCATTATATAGTTATTCATAACGTACATGGACCTCATGTGCTTTATAGAAAAAGTCCCACAATAGTATTGTGTATTTCTAGTGCAGCTCTTTTGTGTTGAGGCCAAATTAAATCCTGACGCACTGGAGAAGTTAGTCTTATTTTGACAAGTACGGGTAATGTTGTAAACCCAGCCCTTCCATTCTCTCCCCTTCAGTTTGTCTTGTCTCTCTGCTCCATGGAATCATCACCAGCCTGTGTTTATCCTGCACTTGTTTTGTGTTTTTCTTCTCCACCTAGCATGAGCAAGTGGGGTTAATGGTTGTGATCATGGTCAGGTGGAGGACAAAACGACACATACCAACATTTCCAGCTGAAAAACGGCAAGAGAACACACACAAACTGATTGCTTTCTCCTCTCTTTTGTTTTCACAGCAATCCCCCGAGTACCCAAACTATCAGTACTTATGCAAGCTCTGTTCTGTGCACATTGAGAACATTCAAGGGGCACACAAACACATCAAGGAGAAGAGACACAAGAAGAACATAATGGTATGGGAGTCATAAGTCTGTGTTGCCACTCATCCTTAAACTTCATTGATGCTCATCTGTATGGGTTTAGAAGGAAATATTTCCCATATTCTGGTTGTGGTGTGTCAGGAAAAACAGGAGGAGAACGAGCTGCGCGCCCTGCCGCCCGCCTCCGCCGCCCAGCTGAGGGCCGTGGACGCGGCCATCCTAGAAACAGCCAGGCAGCACGGGATCTCAGAGGAGGACTTTGAGGTTCGGGAGGCTGTGGTCATCAGGATGGAGGAGATCATAAAGAGGCACCTCTCAGGTTGTATGCTGTGATGTCTCTCAGCCTGGTCTATATTTCCTTCAGTGAGTAGTGTAAAAACAGCTTGAGAAACATTTTGAATTTCAAGTGCAAATGAAAATGAAATTAGACCTTGCTGATCCTCGGTGGCTAGTTTTCTTCTGTTTTTACTAAGAGCAGAAGTTTGCAGTCCGTCTGAGTGTGAAACGTACCGTATGTATTTTCCAATATCTTTTCTTTGCGCTTCCCAGCTTGTTCTCTTCGTCTCTACGGTTCGTGTCTTACCCGATTTGCCTTCAAGACGAGTGACATCAACATTGATGTCACCCACCCTCCCTCAGTAAGTCTGCTGCTGCTATTTCACAAAATAGTGACATGTTTTCTCTAATAACATAAAGAGGACATTGTAGATCAGCGGTGACATTTCTTCTTATAGTTGATGGTCTCACTTTCTCTCATTACTTTTGTCTGTTCAGATGACACAACCTGAGGTCTTGATTCAAGTGCTGGAAATCCTTAAGAACAGCCGTAAGTTCTGCTCGGTGCATTGAACATTTCCCTGTTGTTAAGTCGCACAAAGTCACGGCTCTGGTTTATCTAGAATTATAGGCTTTGCCTTGTTGGTTCAAATGTCTGATGGCATTTGCAAATTAGGCTTTGCAGAACATTTTCAGGAATCGCATTACTTGAAAGTTCCTCATCGGCTTTGATTTTGAATGAGAATAAAATGTTTCTCCTTAAGGACCTCATGCAATAGTTGGGGTGCTTAATGCTACTTTGTCTAGTTCCGCTTTACTGTAAGTCCTGCAATGAGTTTATGTTTGTGCAACTTGCTTCCGTTTCCTGTCTCTCTTCTCTAGCTGAATTTTCGGAGGTTGAGTCAGATTTTCATGCCAAAGTTCCTGCCGTGTTCTGCCGGGAGGTGAGCAGGTGAGTGTTGGTATAAATCCATCAGTGCCTATTTTTATATCTGTATATTATAGTTGGTTTACTGTCATTGTTGTTTCAATTGAGTCTAGAGAGGGAGTTTAGGGGCAGCACAGAGTCAGCGGTATGAGATGATCTAATGTTAGTGTTCTTATGTAACTTCATGTTGTTACAGCACATATCAACTCCTACATGTCTAACCCCTGAGGCCTGCAACTCCAACACTAATTTGCACCAAATTTGGTGTCCCCCAAAAAACGTCTTCCAAAAAAGTGCAATACATCACACATAAAGCCTTGGGTGCAGCATAAGTGTGTTTCTCATGTTTTTTTTAATAAATATATTCCATATTGTATCCCTCGACAAGCGCTCGCAGCAATACAACGGATAGACTGAGGTTATGTTCAATGTCAATTTAAGAATTCAGTCCAGCTTTTCATTCTTCCCTCACCTCTGTTTCTGTGCAGCGGCCTGTTGTGTAAAGTGAGTGCAGGTAATGACGTTGCTTGTCTCACCACCAATCACCTGGCAGCCCTGGCTAAACTGGAGCCCCGATTGGTCCCCCTGGTGCTGGCCTTCCGCTACTGGGCAAGGGTAAGTCTGCGACTGATTGCCGTGTGTTCTCTTTCATCATGCTCTTACCCTACCCCCCCCCCCCCCCGCCCCCCTATATTTTCTTTTTTTTCTCTCTCTACCCAACCGGTTGAGGCAGATGACGCCCACCCAGAGCCTGGTTCTGCCTGAGGTTTCTGCCTGTTAAAGGCAGTGTTTCCTTGCCACTGTCGCATAGTGCTGCTCATGGTGGAATTGTTGGGTCTGTACATATAGAGTTGGCTTGGACTTGCTCTATATTAACAAGTGCTATGCGATAACTTTGTTATGATATAGCGCTATATAAATAAAATTGAATTGAATTGAATTGAATTGAAATTGAATTAATATAGAGCAAGTCCAAGTCAAGTCTATATGTACAGACCCAACAATTCCACCATGAGCAGCACTTGGAGACAGTGGCAAGGAAACACTGCCTTTAACAGGCAGAAACCTCATGCAGAATGAGAATCATCTCATGGAGTAGCCAAATGATCTCATGCTGTTGTGACATAACAAAATTTAAATCCTACACACTGTGTCTCACCAGCGCACGGCAGCGAGTAGCCAATCACAGGATGAGAAACAAACTGCCGCTCGTTTAGTCGAGTCTCACAGTAACGACGGAAACAGTCAAGACAGATCACATGACGCTCTGAACACTGGAAGACCAGGACCACATCCCTGAGAGACAGACAGACAAACAATTAGCAGACAATAAAATGCACATTTGAGTTTAATAGAACTGATTCAAATGTGTGAGTGTGTTACATGATGTCGGTGCAGGCGATACAGGGGACGTCTCTGCTGTTGCTCATAATGAGGTCAAGGGCCACAGAGAGGTCGTCATCTGAGGTCGGGTGGGACGCACACTTCATGTAGAACTCCTGCGCGTGTGCGCACGCGCACACACACACACACACACACACACACACACACACACACAGAGTGGAGGAACTACATCTCCCAGAATGCCACTGTATGGACTGACATCAGTTAAACAGCTCATGCACAAACAAACACAGATCTGTGGCAGCCATATTGGACAGAAGCTCTGCCCACTTACCGCTTCGTTGCCATGACAACCATCTGATTGACACACACCATGGATACGACCGCGGAGGAGAACGTCATCCCAACAGGACGGACCCTGTCAGAGAAAGAAACGATTCATCAGATCAGTGACATCACACGACAGCGAACAGGAAACAGCGACCAACGTTACATTTAATAGAAATATAGTTAATTCATGAACCTGTTGATATGACAGAGGAATGCAAATACTTACTGTACAAATACTGCATTCTAACAGTAGAAGTACTCACCCTGCTGAGCATCAGGGTCGTCTGTCTGCAGCTTCGGCAGCGAACTCTCAGTTTTCCTGGTTGGACTGACCTGCAGCTCTTACAGTACACAAAGAAAGTACTGCAGGTACGCACACCTGTACACACAAGTACACAGAGTCTGAGTACTACTGACATACTAAAAAACTACAGACAGTTTCACCCTCACTGACCTGTCAGTCCTGCAGTCTGCATCTCCTCTCTTGCCTCCTCTGCTCCTTCATCACTCCCATCAACGATCACCGCCAAGTCGGAGGAGGTGGAGGGGAGGCGCGAAGAGTTGAGGTCCAACCTGGTCAGACAGTCCTGCTCCTCTGACCCGACCCAAGCCAGGTCCTCCTGCTGGAGGAACATCCGGGAGGAGGAGGAACTTGATGGAGGGAGGACGACATGGACAGTACTCTGCTCTGGGAGGTCACAACTCTGAGAGGAGGAGGGGAGGAGAAGAGAGGAGGAAGAGGAGATAATCAATATGAAAGCAAGGAGTTATGAAGAGGAGGTGAGGACTCTTCCATTCAGTAACCCTTTCTCCTTGTGCTCATTCTCATCTGCTGTCTGACCTCTGACCTCACCTGTAGTGTGGCAGCGCTCCTCAGCTCCCTCCCGGCAAACAGCACCCTTAGCTGGTCCGGTCGGACTCCCTGCTGACTCCCCACTACCTCCTTCAGCTCAGCCACACTCGCCTCCTCCTGCAGCTCCACAGCCACACCTGGGCCCAGGTTGTACCGCACAAACACTGGAGAGACACACACAGGTGACAGGAATCGGTCACTGACAGTTTCAGCTGTGATCTATTGATCGCTCAATAACATAACATATAACATATTTTAGTTGCTCCACACAGGAGCTTCAGTAGAGTTCAGCAGAAGTGAGCAGGACTCACCGATCATCAGTCACTTCGTCCTTCAGCCACCATGCGTGTTTACAGTCTGACGGCCGCTGTGCACTCTGGGTACTGTAGTCCCTCTGCACGCACACTTCGTCACAAACGTCCTCCATTAAAACTACAGCGCGGTCACGCAGGAATGACGTCACGAATAAGCACCGGAAGTTAAGGTATTTATGAATTTTAATAAACTTGTTTTTCTTTTTTGTTCTTTGTGTGTTTTTCTGAGCGCAGCTGGCGGTCAAAGTACCGGAACATTACCGGGTTTCCTCGGACAGTCCCGTTAGTGTCTCCGGTTCGCCACCGGTTCGTGTCTCCAGATGACGGAGAGTCCGGACAGCAGCGTCCTGCAGCGGACACACGGCGGCGGTACCGGCCCAACGGTCAGACACACGGTCAGAAAGACGGTCAGACAGACACACGGCACACGGTCAGACAGACACACGGTCAGACAGACGGTCAGACACACCTGCAGTGTGTATATATATATATATCATCACCGTGTCACGTTTTATATTTATACCGCTATATAAAACCAGCCTTCATTGATACTGCTAGGTCTAACTAATATACAGTATGTATAGATACATATATATATGTATTTGTGAGAGAACGTGTGTGTGTATATATATATGTATATATATGAATAAGGAAAAATTAAGGGATAATTTATATTTTATTTGTCATTATATATATTTATTCTTTTATTTATATATCTTTATATTTCCACATTTATTGTCTTATTCTTTTACATATTTATTCTTTTTTGTGGCACTCCCATAAGGAACACACTGCTAGGACTGAAGCTAACAGGGATCCAATCAAATGATGAGTTCAACTTCTCCCTCCAACTTTTCCTACACCAAATATTTATTCATGTCTCTCTGTGGAACAGAATACCTTCATAGGTTTGAGCCGTCACAGTGAAGTAAGAAAACAAAAGACTTTATTTCCTTGACTCAAAGGTTTGAACATGTTTTAATCAGCCATCATCAGCTGTTTGTGTGTGTGTTTGTGCAGTTTGACAGTCTGACCTGTGGGAGGCACTACTCCTCACCAAAACCGCTTATAAATAGTCTTAAATCTGAGCAGGAGATGATTTTGTGTCTGAATTCTGTTTCAGCTTTAGTCTCTGAAGTCTTTATATATTGACTGTGTCCTGTTACCAGTAACTAAGTACTTCAGTCTTGTACAGTTTGTAAGTTACTTTATTCTTCTGTACTTATACTACATTTATCTGACAGCTTTTCATTCCAATCTCACAATGAGCTTCTAAGTTTCCTGGGATGGATGCTAAAGGTTTTATAGCATAAAACAGCATGAAGGAGACATCTGATCCTCACATGTCACCATGACGATGCGTTATTTTGCTGGTATGTGCCCCTGCCCTGCAGGTGGTCAAGGTGGAGTCTGGTGTGTCGGTACTGACCCCGTTACACACCGCTGAACTTCACTTCCTGCGTTCACGGGTTCGAGAGCTGGAGAGAGAGAAGGTGGAGCTGTCGGCTGAGAACCAGAGACTGAAGAACATGCTGGTCCACGGTGAGTCCAGATCCACATCACTGTCACCTGGTCTACCTGTTAACAGGTGACCACTCAGAGACCAATTCGATTTGGACAGGAAGTGAGAGAATGAGTTCACTGAGTTACTGAACTTTAGTTCTCTTTTGCATCCTGTAATGTTTGATCTGGTTTAATCTGATCCAGTATCTGATCTGGTTTGATTTTGTAACATTATATTTTACTACATTTCCCAGAAATCCCTGGGCTCCTGTCTATCATGTGGCAGACATTGGGCCAGGCCAACCGTCATCACTCCGTCTCCACACCAACAGGTAGGAGCGACAGTTACGCTCCACACTCGCATCACCACTACTCGACCAATCAGGACGAAGACTTAAGTCCCCAGGTCTACGTCCAGCAGCTCCAAGAGGAGTTGAACGGGGACATGTCGGAGTCCTGGGGCCTGCTGGGCTCCGAAGATGAGGAGGTGCCAGGAGGAGCAGACCTGGGCCTGGGGAGCCACATGGGGGAGGAGGCACCGCTCTGCAGCCAGACGGACTTGGAGGAGCTGAGGAGGAGCTGCTCTGAAAGCCAGTGTACCACCGGACACCTTAATGGACATGTAAGAACATCGCTGATCTGGTCCACAATGGAACTGGTCGGTTTAAATTAAATCTGAATGAATCTGATCTGGTTTAAAGTTCAATTCAATTCAATTTTATATTCTTTATTATTTTTATTCTATATCATAACAGAGTTATCTCATAGCACTTGTTAATATAGAGCAAGTCCAGACCAACTCGATATGTATAGACCCAACATTTCCACCATGAGCAGCACTAAATGTCTGAAGTCTTAAGAATGGTTGGTAACTTTCTCCAGCTGAGTGACAAGAAGTCAGA
>JAVQJF010060889.1:0-60943 GCA_036023855.1 Gadopsis marmoratus
TCTGTGGGAAACTCTGAGAGTCGTAATCAGATCTTGTTAACTTGGAGGCAATTATGAGTAGCAGCCAAATGAACGGGCACAACCTGTAGGTTCAACCTGACAGTGAGCTGAACAGGATACCAGCTGTTCATTTAACGTACTGCACCTACAGTATCCTACTCATGTTTAAACCTCAGTTTTCACAAGCTATTTGACCTAAATGCTGAAGGGACCACGTGGATGTGGTGAAACATACGTACATGAATGTTTAGCTGGGCTCCAGAACGTCACTGGGTATCGGGACCAAACCCTCTCCGGACTTAATTCAGCATTGAAATCAAAATCACCAGGCGCTGAATATGAAAAGTGCCCCGTGGAGTTTTACGTTGGGATCCCAACACGGCTCGTGAACGTGGACGTACACACAGGAGAACAATGTAAAACTGTAACGTGGAAAAATGCAGTGCAATAAATAGTTGTTTAAACCGGTGACAGTACCTGCAGTGTACCTGACCTTCCCTCAGTGTCGCACATCCGATACCAGCTGTTTTTGTTGTGCCCACAACCATTTCTGTGTAACTGTGGGTTTGAGTCATGATGTGCATCCTGCTGCTGTTTTGCGTTCATGTGCCGTTCAATCACCGTCGACTTCACCTGCAGTGCGTTTCCTCACTTCTGCGTTCTTGATATTTGAACTTGCACGGCAGGCGCTGACACCACTTCAGTGGATGTGCACGTGCTAAAATCTCTGACCCAGCTTTCAGCAAATTACTAATATAATATATACTAATTGAACAAGTTCTTACTGCCCATCTTCGACGTCCACACGGTTTTTTCCCCCCCACATACTTCACACACAAGACGACTGAGAGCCACCGACGCTCTGATCGATCAGGCGTTCGATTATAATGAACTCTTCATCAACTTAATCGACTGCAAATTGAAACAAATTGAAGTTACACACGCGGCGCTTTCAAGGAACCAATTTAGAGACGGAAACGATTAATCGCTTAGTCGATCAAAAGAAAATTCATCCGAGGCTTTAAGTATCGAGCAGAAACGTGTCGATCGACTGTCAATTTATTTTGTCTCCTTAGATCTCTGTGACAAATAACTGAGTGTTTTGGGTCAGGAGACAGCGAGCAGTTTGATTATGTTAGTTTGCCCCGGGACATTTACATTTCATCGATTTACCGATGACATAGTTTGAAACAGAACGACGTGGAGGAAAAAGGCACGAGTCCAGCATCCACAGTTACATCCACGTGACCTGTTCCGGTAAAGATGTTAAAGAACAGGAACCGATCGGTGATCAGTACCGGATCAGCTAATTCTAATGGCATTAGATCAGCGATCGGTAACAGTCCTAGAAAGCACGGTTCTGCTTCCACCAGGAAGATGCATCAGTATATTGAGTGCACGTACTTGGTTGTTAAATTCTTGCACTTTAAGTTCCTTTATTGAACTTGTGGGCATCTGATCCTGTAGCTGCACTGCAACTATATCTTATTCCATTTGAACCGTTAGCTTTTCCCTTTGAATCTGTCTTTAAATGCCGTCGTCGTCGTAAAGCACTTTGAGTTGCCTCTGCGTTTCAAAAGGTGCCGTGCAAATACGGCGAAGTCGCCTCGCGTCACGTCGCCACTCCTGGAACGTTCAGCCGCATCCCAGGAAGACCAGGGGACGCTGCTGAAAGCTGTGGGAATGTGAAGTGAACCGTGTGCCTGTAGCGTGAATCTCTCCTCTCAAGATTTAACCAGCTGCGAGTCACTGAACATGCCCTTTAGCAAGGGATTAATGTTTAATGAGAGCGATCGATTCATTCTTAATGTCTTCTGAATTACAAATAACATAACTCTTTACTTAATCTCAACACGCAGCCTTGTATTTGCGACGTATCTTTATGGAACTGGCTTCTATCTCGCACACGATGCCCATGAACATAAAGTCACACTGAAAACAAAGCCACAAACGACAGGATTTCCATGCAGCACTCGGCGGCCAGTGCGACCCTGTGCATTCGATAAGGCGGTCAATTTAGGCCTCTTATCAGCTTCTGAGGCTTTTAAAATCGAGCTGAAATGTCAACACGCGAATTTCAAGTCGGCGTCGTGACTCAAAAAGGGGAGAAAACTCCAGCTGTCTCACCCACCGCTTTATCCAGCTGCCGATAACCTGCATGTACAGTAGACGAGATAACCCTTCACACCCGATAACACTTCCCATAAAGGAGCTCCAGCTTTTTATCCGAGTGACCTTATTGTGTAACGTTTTCAGCTGCGGCTCGCACAAAAAGCACCAAACACTGTCACACACCTGCTGTTATACAGAGGAGGGAAAAGAAAAGGAGTCGGTTCGAAACAGGATGCTACAACTTCTGCGCCGAGTGTCGAGCTGACCTTGAACTGGCTGGTTTGAATAAGCCGGGTGTGATTAGGCAAGCGTAGCGTGTTGTCATGGCGACCAGTTTATATAAAGTCAAACCCTCGTAAAAAGGAACAACCTTCCGCGGGGTTTGTTTCCGATTTCAAAGTGCACGACGCGGCTGCCGCTTCCGTTTTGTTAATGGCCGACGTGCGAGGTCAGTCGAGTGGCGCGCTGCTGCTCAGCTGGTCCAATAGGAAGCGCCGGACGGTATCGGGAAGCCTAGTGTGTCTGTTCCTGTGTGTTTTATTACCATGTGCTGTGTCCAAACACCCTTTTGTCAGGTGGCCTTGGGCGGCAGTCGGATGAAAACAGGTCCCGTCTGCTCTCCATTACCCAGCAGCCCACACTCATCAACAGCACTGCCCCTCCCCACTCGCTCTCAATGCAAACAGACCTGCTGCTGCTGGTCTCCGGCGGATCCTCCTGACACCACGAGCTCTCACTCCAGAGTCGGAGCGGGTGCAGGTTTAGAAGCTGCAGCGCCGCGGATGCAGTGGTGAATAAACTGGAGGCTGAGCGACGCCTCCAGCAAACATCTGAACGAATAATAATTACGTTTACAAATCCCACCCAGGTTTGATACCTCTAATAATGACGGGTAGTATGAATTTATTGTAATTAATACATCTATTATATGGAGAAGAGCCCTATGATGTCTGAAAATGTCTTGTTTCGTCCTACCAACACTCCAAAAAACCCAAAGATATTCCATTTCTAACATAAAATACCGAAAAGCAGGAAATGTTTACATCTGAGGTGCTGGACCCAACGATTTTTGCCATTTCCACATAATGAAACAACTATAAATCCATTATAGTTTCATATACATTTTCTGTTTAGTTAATCTAACAGAAAAGGTGGACCAACTGGTTATTCTATTTTAGCGTATTTCAGTATACAGTAGATGAATCAGTCATTATTTTCTTTAGAGTCATTGATAAATCCTCCCTAATATGTCAGACAATTGTAAAAAACAAAACAATGTGCCTTCAAGTCCTTCAAGTTGTTTGGCCATCACAGCCCCAAAATACTGAATGTATAAAAAAGCAGAAAATAAAGCATTAAATCCTCATTTAAACAGCTGGGACCAGACACTGGTAACTGTTGCTTTGCTGTCGACGGGCCAATCGTTTCAGCTTCCTGCCGAGTCGCTGCCAAAAAGGATGCTCTTCACAAGTTACAACAGCCCAAAGTGACACCGTTCGTCTGACCTACGGGCTAAAAAAAAAAAAAAAACAAAGGCTAATTTTAAGAACGACATGAAACGGAATCCAGCAACAGACGCCTCAGATTTGCCAAACTGGCACGTGGAACTTACTTTACTGGACAAATGATCAAGTTATTAATCAGTTCTAACGTTCGGAAATCGTCCGTGTTTGTCAACAAACGAAGAATTTCTTTGCTTTACGACAAAAAGTGTTTTTTCTTTTAGCATCTTTAAAGGCGTCCTCGCTCTGTGTCCTGCACAGGATGCATTGCTGTCGGTCTTATTCGACTGATCCTTCTTTGTCTGGATGTCGGTTAAAACTATGTGATTTTTCTTTTTTTATTTAATTTGACGGACTACGGTTTTTTCTTCGTCGCACAACAACACAACCTTCGCTATAAATAAAACAAAACTCCCATCTGTTTCCCAGACCACAATGTCAACAAGCGCGCTGAGCTCTGGTCTCGTGCTCAGATCCTGTTTCAGGCCCAGCGGCAGCGGCCCCAGGGCCCAGAGCCAACCAGACCTTGGGCAAATGTTATTTGCATACACTTTAAATGGCTTGTTTTGTCTGACGGGCTGGAGTCTGACGCTGAAGGCAGGACAGCAGGGTTTTAGCCGACCACAGCTCAGTCGTGTCGATCACGTTGTGAATCTGACCCGCCTGCAGCTACAGAGCAGACCGGCGGCGGCGTGGTTCGGGTGCACGACGGGCCCGTTCTGGGCTCAGATGTGGAGTCCGCGGTGACCCGGGGCGATGCACACACACACACACACACACACAGAGCCCAAGGCCGTGTGCGTGAGTGACCCGAGTCAGGGCCACCTCCACCTCCTCCACCCGATCCCAACAAAGAGCAAGCGTCCCCAATAACAGCCCCTCGTGCGCTCACTAACTCCACCTGCCCACGAGCGGCGTGTTCAGGGTGGGATGGAGGTTTGTGTACATGTACAGCACTGTGTGTGTGTGGGATCAGTTTTGTTTTTACACACACACACACACACACACACACACACACACTACTAAAGCAGAAACAACCAGGCAATGACTCGACCAGTAAGACAAATGAAAATCCTTTGGCAACTATTCCGAAACTACTTAATTTTAATAAAAATAAATAAATAAAAAGACTAAATCGTGAAAACGATCACTAGCAACAAGTGAAGACTCAGTCCAGGTTTCCAGTGACCCTGCACACTATCTGTGTGCATAATAATGATTCAGTATTGCTCTTTCAGCCAGTATTTAATGCCTGTATGTATGTTGGGATCCAATTTACATGAAAGTCTTGAGAAAACTTTTAACTAAATAAATAAAATGTGGAAAATCCAAGAGACTTAAACACTTAAAAATTTTTGTTTTTTTTATTAAAAAATAAACTCAACACATGTACACACACTTTGCCCCAGGAACACACACTCGCGTGCACCTGCTCCCCGTTCAACACGCACACGCGCGACCCCGCCGCCGCCATGTTGGCCGCCCGCCGCTCACCTGTCGCTGCGAGCCGCCGTCGAAGCTGCGCTGCCAAACGGTTTCGTGGCGCCTCCGGGAGCCGTGTTCATTCTCCGGAAGGGTCCATCCGGAGCGCGGACAAGTCCCGTCGAGCGGAAGGTCGCAGCCGCAGCCTACCTGTGGCGCTGCGGGCGAAGGTGTGGCGCCGCGCCGCAGGTGTCAGCAAAAGGTGCGCACGGTGCGCTTCCGTTGTCGCTCGGCTCGCCCCGCTTCCGGTCCCCGCGGCAGAGTAAGACAATGACGGTGGGAAGGTGGCGGCTCCGCTCAGCATCTTACGGCTTCCTTGGTTTGGTTTGAGTTGTGGCGAGTCTCTGAGAGGAGTCTGCCCCCCCCCCCTCTCTACCCCCCCCCACAGGCCCATGTTTGAACAGCTGATGGTTAGTTGGAACACAGTCAAGACGCACGCAGCAGCACGACTGCTTCCTGTCGAGACCTGCAAAATAAATCTAAAGGACCCCCCCCCCTCCACACGACACCATGTAGTTTATTACTATGGTTTTATTACTTATTCCTGTGCTTGCTTGGCTGTTATCATCAAAGTGACAGTTACAAGCTGCAAAGGGGTTTACAAGTGTACAGCTCTAATATCCATATTACTCTATAGTGTGTTTCTGTTTCACCTCTATTTTATCTTATCATTTGCACCAACAACACCAAAGCAAATTCCTTGTGCGTGAAAACCTACGTGGCAATAAACCCGTTTCTGATTCTGATTAAACACAACAAATAAATGAAAATACTTTTATATTAATTATGTTGGCAAAAACCGGATAAGCGGAGGAAAATGGATGGCTGGATGTTGGCAAAAACAAAACACAAAAAGCAAGAAACAAACAGGGAACTCTGAGGTCTTTTTATTGTCAAACATACTTGCATACACGCGTGTAGGTCCTGCACAAACACACACATTTGCGTATTATTACATCGTAAAGCCTCTGAAAAACCTTCAAATGCAAGAATTTGAGACGACAACAAAATAAAATCACACTCTAGTTGAATCGCGTCCACGCTAATCGCTTCATTTTCTGAGATCTCAAACAAAAAGATTGGGAACCGCTCTATGACCGTGATGCAGGTTCAAACTAATGAAGGTAAAAAGGGAATAGCGCTTCCTAACAGACAACCTTAATTGATTTTTTAGTTATATTGGTGAATGTCTGCCTAATAATAATTACTATATTACATTCATATTTACAGTACACCATCGAGATACCAAATGAGGCGTTAATATGCCAGACTTCCTGTCTTGACCTGGCGACCTGAATCTAGCTTGACTCAGTTGAACCTGACCTGCCTCTTCACAGTTTCCAGCTTGGTCATAATGACTTGATGCCTGGAATCACTCCTTGACACTTTCTGCCCACTTAACTAAACGTGGCTCCAGCCCAGATAAGAAAACCAAACAATTAGACACAATAAGTCTCCGAGTGTGAGTCTGATCCAACCTTCACACTGAAAAGTACAAAAAGAGTTATTATTATTGAATAGAAGCGTATGTTTTGAGGTTGTGGTGAGTCTCTGAGAAGAGTCTAATAATATAATAGCCTTGTTCATTTAATCTCCCTTAATGAGGGAGATTAAATGAACAAGAGTATTATTTTATTACATTTTTTTTTTGCAGTGCAGTAGAGGCGACTGTTTGTTTGACTTGGTGGATGAATTACTTCCTTGAGGACGACGCTCCTGAATAACCGGTTCGTGTGTTTACAGATGCACAGCAACGTTGAAGACGTTACACATGAATGCAGGAGTAAATGTGTTGGGGAACCCTTTCTTGGCTCCCTTGCTCTGGGTCGTTCTTTCTACTTGAAATGGCTTGAATTAAGTGGCATTCTGCAAAATAAGAGGAATCACCTATCTGACTGCAGTAGGTATATGAATTAATGTGTCACCTTGTTTTTATGCAGTTTTCCCTGACTGTGCGTGTGTCAGCATGAAGGTATGCTCATTTTTCGGGCTTTTTTTTTTTTTGGAAAAGGAAAATACTCCAAATGTCATTCAAAAGCACTGGAGGTGTTTTCCCACTCGGGCTGCTGTTGACAGGATGGCGGCTAACATCCTGGAAAAGACAAAAAAACCACAACGATGTGACAGGCCAGATGCAAAATACTTTTAGACATTTTCAAAGATACGGCCAGTGGTGCCGCACGGATGCTTTCAATCTCTGTTTTCACTCTGCTGCTTCCTTCTTTTTCTTTTTTTACTTTGTCTTTTTGCAACAAAGCCCCTGCGAAATAACCAGAATGAAACTTTAACACAGAGGAAAGAGAGTTATAATGAAGGACTATATAAATGAGTAGTTGTGTTAAATAGCAGCCAGGAGGCTGTTAGCTTAGCATAAAGGCGGTCACAGGAAATGCATCACCTCCTGTAAAACCACAACTTGTTGCTTTTACACTTCGTACAGGTTAAACCAACGAGATTATACCGCATGATGGAATTTGCACAATTGTGATGGAGCTGCAGATATTCACGTTTCCATTTTGTCTGGAGAACTTTAAGGAGGTTCTCCTCTATGTTGGCGTAAAGGTTGAGGCTCAAAGCTCGACTGAAAGCTCCAGAACAGCTACTCAATGGACCTTGTGGTTAGATTGTTTTCCTAACTGCTGTTTCAAAGCTATAATATAATATAATATAATTTCAACAAAAAGAAAAGAAAGTGAAAAATTCAGATATTGACTTCCTCGTTTTTCTACTAAAACATCAAGAAATTATTTGAATCGGTCTTGAGTGCGCATGACATCAGACTACATCTTAATGTTTGTCATTTTAATAGCTACCATATACGATAAAGCTATAACTTTCGTTGCCAAACATTGTTTAATATCCTCAATGTTGGGCTTCAGCTATGACTTTGGTCTGCACCGAGTCACTGTTGGCCCTTTAAAATGGTCTCATTGCCTAAAATCAAAAGAGAAAGAAAAGCTCACATTAATACCCAGGATTTCAATTCATTGTACTTAATAACTCCAGCAAAAACCTAAGTCTATGTGTAAGTAAAGGATAGTACACGGGCTCAAACGTTTTGTGCGTTCAGATAAAGACAAACACAGAAACGCAGCGTGGACGCTCTAATCTCTAGCATCGCCCATTTCCCACTGAAATCAAAATAGAGCAACGGTCTCCCCTCCAATATCGGTGTCTCTCATCCCAGCATGCTTCAGAGGAACTGGGTCAGGGCTTGTTGGATAGTTATCTTTCCGAACCGAGGTCTAGTGTCGAGGCAGTGGGGAAGATAAACGGCATAAGATGAGCGGCGATCTTTGGCTGTTGTGTTTCCGGTTATTGGATTTGTTATAACTCGCCTCACAGACGAGGAACGGCACGTTGTCCAATGTACACTTTGTCTTTCACAGGCCTAAAATTGGTGCAATTTCTCTGTGCAAACACCCCGTATTTGGTGAAAGGCTTTTAGTTAGTCAAACATGGGCTACTCAAACAGGAGGATTTTTTTTTTTTGAGCTTATTCCTTGCAGGGGTTTTGCGTCCACTTAAATTTCAGCTGCCTGGTTCATCTGGCCTGCCAGAGAGTAGAAGGACGAGATACAGAGAGAAATATGAGTGACTCGTAGGCTTCCCCGCTGCTGCAGAAACACAGGCCACAGTTGAAAATAACATGTGGGGATGACAAAAGGAGGGCCCTGGCTTCTAGAGAACATGCAGCAGACAATGAAGAGGCTATTTTAGGGCTGAGTAAATATGAGGCAATGTCACCGTACCTACTGTAGGACACACACACACACACACACAGAAACGCACCGTGTGACCTGTGGCGGCCTCCCGCTCAACAAACAAGCGGCGTAATTATATGGCTGCAGGTGGAACGAGCTGGCAATAGTCAAACCCTTGTTGTCATAAGGACTGGAAGCAGCCACAATAGCCAACAGACATGAGCTCACCATCATTACTATGAGGGGCGTGGCCATGCCCGTCACCGCTGTGGACCTGATGTTGCCGTGGAGACGGGACACACACACACACACGCACTCGCGCGCAGACAGATTGGCTTGGAGTGACACCACTGGGAAATTAAAATGGTAGCCCAAAGCAACAGGCTTTTATTGGCCAATCACAGCTTGATCCTGGATGTGTTTGCCCTGCACGCCTTGCGTCTGGCACGGGGCTCAGTACAGGTGCGCTGCACATGCATCGCCTAATTATAATGACAATGTCAGCCAGTGTTGGGGAAATATTCACCATGCCTGTCTGGCATTCGGCATCAGGCGCGCGCGAGCAATTACCGGCCTATCAAATCATTTTACAGCTCTGATCTGTGTGTGCGTGTCTGCTACGCTGTCAACACTGTCAGTGTTTCTGACTGTGGAAAGCAAAAAAAAAACACCAAACAAAACCAACTCCATGAATTCGGGTGCTCTGCAACTTACAGTTACCCCGTACATCAGGACTGGGCTCTTCCTAGCCAATTAGATGATGGTGTATTCACATCATTGGCTTCTCTGCAATCAAAGGCTGTAAATAAAACACTTTGGTATCTTAAAACAGAAACGTGATTGCAATGTCTTGCAGCAACCTCTAATTACAGCGAGAGGCATGAGGCGCAGCGGTGGAGGCAAAACGTGAAGCATTTTATTACATTAAAATGTTTCATACAAACAATGCATACACGCCAGTTTCATATTGCTTCAGACATAAGTTTATTTTCTGTTTGAATTCCAGTTAAACAACTCTGTAACAAAATGTAAGTACAACATTTATGAAAATATAAATCTCTAAACAGTTAAGTCAGTCCTGACAATACAAAGAATACCATAGAAACATTCATTATACCAGTATGTCAACTATGAGTTGCAAACATGTAAGTTATTAAAAGTCATTCAAGTTACTTAACATACAATAATACCATTTACTGGCTTCCATATGGACACATTCAAATATACTCTTAAACTGGCATTCCAATATATTTGATAAGAGGACTCATTTTAAACTTTTTAGCAAAGATAGCACATTTTCTCTATCATAAACATAATCACAGTAGAACACTGAAACAATTTGGTAACAATATAATTACAGTACAAGCCTCAAAAAACTAATGAGACAGTCAACATAATGAAACACAAACTATAATCGGGACTTTGGCAATTACATTATATAATGTTTTTTTTCAATTTGGAAACTCTTTGTAGGGAGTTGTAGGGAAACAAAGTATTTGAAAGCTTAATGCTGCTACCCGGTTTGAAATGATCCAAGGGCCGTTATCTCAACAGTTCAAAACTAGTAAACAGACAATAAGATGGAATAGCCCTTAAAAAGTATATGTCAAAGTGTAAGTGTGTGGTTTTCAATCATGCCTGGCAGATGCTCTCATCAGAGCTTTAAATGGACGTTTTGGGTTTTTTACAGACATTTTGTTTCAGCCTACCATGATGGGCTCAAAGTAATAAGGATCAAAAATATTTGGAGCTTGTGAAATAATGTTGGGAAAGAATATCCAAACCTGTGCTTGTGAATCAAAACTCCAAATGTTTGCAGAAAGGATTCTGAATGTCTGACTGAGATTTGTTCAAAAACACCAACGACTCGAAAGAAATCATTGTCTTTGTGAACATCTGAGTGCAGATTCGAAGCAGAAGGTACAAGTACACATTAAACAAAAAAAGAAGTATATTTAAAGCGTATAGTTTGGCCATGATCTTGGCTGTAAGTAATTTCTGTCCTGCACTTGGATATTCACATACCAGTAGGTATCTTTTTGTGTGTAACCTCACCCGCACATTCACAATCTTGAACTTTACATGCAAAGTTTGTTTTTCACAAGTTTACAAAAGCTGATATACAAGAAAGGGTTTAGACATTATTTCTAAATATCATTTCACAAGCTCGAAATCTTATTTGATCCCATATATTTCCAAATTCCCCGTCTCTGCTGTCAGTTGTTAATATTGTGGTGATACCAGGCCTATGTGGAAAGACTAAAGCATTTCAAGTGTGTTAGCTGTAGCCTGCAAGTAACCTGGATGGCCTTTTTTAGCCAAATCCAATACCTATTTTAAGACAACTCTAGATCACTTTAAACAATTTATACAATGTTTCTTATGAATAAATCTAAGAATTTCCCACAAACCACTCATAAAGTGCTTCCACCTACTGTCTAAACCTCTACACACTGTATATTCACATGGCCACGTTGTTTCAATGAAACAATGGGCCTATCACTCTCCTTTTCTACTGGAACGTTTGAACAGACTCCACTAAACCTAAAGCACTGGTTAAGGCGTGAATGTGTATGGTGCTATGCTACACTGTATGCTCAATAGTGGCGTTTCCCTTAACACAAACAGCACACAAATTGATGGAACTGCAGGTAAATTCCCATAAAATTTACTCAAACTGTTCCAAGAAATTTCTACAACTAACATTACATCATCAGAGCAATGCCATCTACCGTTCGCGTTGTTGACTGGGTTTCAGTACACTGATCGTTATGTAACTGTGTGTATACTGTGTTTACAAATTCCCTGCATTTTCATAAATCTTGTAATCTGCACATAAAGAACATTTTAAATTCCAGGCACTCACTTTGATTGCATTAAGCACAACATAACATTTTTAAGGAGTTGCACAAATTGCAGCAGCCAAAAAGGGATATGTACATATGTTCATAGTTCTTCCTTTTTGTACAGTACCGACTGATGTTGATACAAACATAAATACACTCTTTTTTTTTTTTTTAAAGAACAACATTATGGTTTAACGTGCACAATGAAAATAAAGATAGTGTACAATGAGAGTGGCTAAGATCACTGGAATGGCTTTGAAAATGTTTGACCACAACATTTGAATAATAACTTTGTTCTTCAAATGCAAAAGGACACATAATGGCAAACTAATACCTCACAGAATTTACGTTTTTCTTCTTTTCAAAAACATAGTTTTTCTTCTAACAGTCTTCGTGTGTAAAACAAAAAGACACGGTACCATAAGTTGGAAGTAAGTAATACATAATTTGAGTGCAGCGTTAAATTGGTCGGCCCATTAACTACCCAGAGGGCTGACATCTGCAGCTGAATCACGTGGCTGTAAACAAGAAATCAACTGCAACCCCAGAGATTCTATACTTCCGTCACCTGCCTCGCCTAACTCCACTCGCTTCTGTGATGCCCACCTATCACTGCAGCAGTTCAGTCTTTTTTGTAGGCGTGGTCGACTCACCTTCACCAGAGTCAGACACGTTGATAGGGCTGTCCCTGGAGAAGACCTCGGTTGACTCCCTCCAAATGCAGTCGGCAACGGTCTTGAAGGAATGGTTGCCGCATTTGGGCCGCACCTTCTGCGAGGCATTGTTGACAATCTGTCGGCTGTTGGAGGTGGCTATCTTTATCTTGAGGGCAGCGTCCACACGATCCACTACCGTGTATGTGCCGATGCTGCCGTCCTCAAAGCCAATGATGATGTTTAGTGCTCGCTGGGAGAGAGACAGGAAGGTGGGCGTCTTGTATAGGGAGCATGTGCCAATGCTCTTACCATCAGCGAGGCGCATCACGATCAGATTGGACACAACACCAGCATCATCGTCTTCATCACAGTTCCGGAAACAGACGTAGACTAGATAACGTCCATCTCTTGATAATTTCTGACGCCAAATTATGCCAGCAGCATGGACAAGCCTGAGCTTCCCACTGTGAAGATCCAGGACATTAATATTCTCATCACCTTTGGAGACAATTCCTAGTTTGCCATTGGGCGAGATCTGGAAGTCCTCTAGATTTTTGAGGAAGTTGGTTGGCAGCTGGACTCGCCTGCAAACGGACTCATCTGCCACACTCCAGATGATGACGGTCTCTGTGGATGTGATGAACACCACACAGTCAGGGCAGTCAGGAATGAGCTTGAAGTTGACGATACTAATGCCATCATCGCAGACAAACTTCTTGGATACACTGCCTGACCACAGGCTGACAGCGAGGAGCTTGTTTTTGGAGGTTCCCACAAGGAAAGTGTTTGCAGTGGTGATCAGTGCACTCTGGAGGGTGACTAAAATGTTGCACACTTTGTGCCCGGTCGCGAGCCTCCAGACTCTGGAGGCATTCTGCTCACAGAGGGACACCACAAACTGGTCGTTGTGGGTAATAAGCAGCTGTGATATTCTTTGTCCATTGATGCGGAAGATATTTTCTCCACTGTTGGTTTGCCAGATGTACTGACTGGACTTGTCATCTGAAGTCACCATGAGATCCCCTGAGGAGGTAAGGACACAGTTCTCCACTATGCCCTCATGCTTAAAGACGGTCTCAATAAAGCCAGTGTTGAAGTTCCACTTGTGGACAGCTTCTGAACCGTCCATGGTAAACAAATAATCCTCTCTGCCGGACAGCTGCAAGATCTGGATCTTCTTGCCTGTTTTGTCAATATTGGACATGGCGGTGATGATATCAATGTCCCAAACAGACAGGACTCCACTGCTGGCAACAGAAAGAAGCAGGTTGTGGTGGACTGATTTAATGAGTTTGACGATAGCCCCTGAGATCTCAATCAGGCTAGCCATGCACTGTCCACTGTCCCTCCTCCAGACAAAGATGGAGGAGGTGTTCTCCATGGAGGCCACAATGCTTTGTCCATTTTTAGAGAGAACAGCAGCCACAAAGCGTTCAGTACGTTTGGCTTTGAACTTCTCTACCATTTTCCATACTTTTGTGTCCAGAACCTCGATACTTCTGGCCTTGCAAAGGAGAATGGAGCGCTGGTCTTCAGATAACTCGATGCCCACCACTTCACTATCATCCCCTCTACAATCATAATCCTCCATCAGCCGTGGGTTGGTGATCTCTTTGGTGTTCCATACTGACAAACTGCCTTCATTGTCAATCATCACCATTTGGTTAAGGGTGTCCAGAACTAGAATGGACTTTACAAATCCCCCAGAAAACTCAGAGGTCACAGTAGCCAACTTGTCCCCATTTCCCAGATGAAAGATGGAGGCAGTGTTGAGGTACTGGCCACAGAAGGCATACATTCCATCTGGAGAGCACTGGACACAAGTCACCTCGTACCAACAATGGAACTGGTAAAGGGGCCAACCGTAGAGTAGGTCAATAACGTTGACATCTTTACTGGCCTCAAGCCAAGCCAAAGCATGATGGGTGGACAAAGTAAAACCATTGATAAAAGCCACCCCACCAGTGATGCCACCATGCTTGGACCCCTTGATTTCAACCTCGGATAAAAGGCAGGACTTGTGATTGTCATAGATGAGTAGCGTGTTTTTGGTTGTGGCCACGACCAGATACTTTTCATCAGTGGTTAGCCTGATTCCCAGGACAACGGATCGGGCTGTGTCAATCTGTCTTAGAAGTTGTCTGCTCTCTACATCCCAGGTGCTAACAGACCCATCTTCCAAGGCTACAAGGACTATGTTTGGGGCTAGAGTGGGCAAGATCTCCACAATCTGCATGTAGCTAGAGCACAGAGGAAGCCTCTCTGGACTGTAGGTGACGTCCATAGAGGAGTGGAGAGGGACAATGGAGCAGTACTTTGGACCATCTTTGTCACACTCCAGCAGGAGATGTCTGAGCTTGGGGAGGGAGGTGACAACTGGCAGAAGCCTTTGCTGCAGTTCTGCAGATAGTGATGCTGGGTTCTTCAGCACTTTTACCTTGATGCTACGGAGAGTGGTGGCCAGGAACTTCAGTTCTTTTTCTTGGGTGTAGCTGTAGGCTAGGTCAATGTCTGTTAAAGCCTTTTCAAACTGGCCAATCTTGATCATTGTGTATAGCCAGCTAAAGTTCATGATGACACCGAACATGAGGTCATCAGTGCGCCCACTCCTGGTAAGGTGGTACACCAGCTCTGTCATCTTCCTGTGGTTGACAAAAAAAATGTCAGGCTCCAAAAGGTTGCACTGGAACACCCAAGGCTGCTCAGGAGTCTGCCTGTCATATGAGTACTTGTCAGAGGATGTTTTTTCATGGGACTGCTGTTGGTGGGGGTTTTTGTGATGAGATATATTCAGGGAAGTGAAATGGTTGTTATCGTAAGTGAAGATCTTCTTCCTGCCTCCTGACCATGCCCCCAAGAAGTACTCAGCTAGGAGGCTGTGCATTTGATGGACATCCTCCTCATTGCTAAGATACAGCTTCTGGGCAATGAGATGCAGGTGTCTGTTGGCCCAAACCATCAAGGTGACATTGCGTACCTGACGTTCCACCAGATAACCATCCAGCTCCTCTTTGAGCCTTGCAACCAAATCATAAGAGATCCTCAAGGGGTTTTTGAGGTAAGTTGCCACAATGACATCCCCAAGAACTATATTATCAAGGGACAGAATATCTTCTAGCTCGACCTCAGTTAGCCCAGCCTTGGCCATGGTGATATACCCTAATGCTCTGGAGACAAATCGTTGGCCCAACTTGTTCTCCACTGAGTAGAAGAGCTGTTCTATGCTTTCATGCACTGTGGAGCACAGGGACCTGTCGTCCACATCTTTGTGAGACCTCCAATGAACTACTTCTCTGTAGATGAGGTTGACAAACATGGGCAATGTACACTTGGCAAGTGCCTCATTGACATAGATCTGTTGGCCTGAGGTGACCTTCCTCTTCACACCCAGCAACTGCTGTTTTAATGTTTGGCTGCAGACCTTGCGGTCCCTCTGGATTAATTCCACATAATACCTCTCCTCATGGATGAGGTGTCGAAGCTTCTGCAGAATGCCATGTTTATTGGGCAACGTTGAGACTACAATGCGGACTGTCCGAGGCAGGTGTATGGGGAGCCACCACAGCTTGCGAACGTCATCGCCATCTGAGAGCTGCTCCAGAGCATCCAGGACAATTACCAAGGGCCTGTGGAATGTAGATTCCCCTAGAAGGTTGATCAGCAGCTCCTTCATCTCCTGGATCTTGTTAGGCAAAAAGTGAATCAGGCAGCGGTAGTTTAGTGCAATCTGTTCACAAATGCTCTGGAGGAGGGTGCGTAGATCTGTGGAGAGCTGGCTGGAGCCAATAAAGCGGACAATGACCACTGGGTCGGTTTCAGGGCCCATCTCATTCTGCAGCCATGTGTAGGCCTGAAAAACAGGATAGAGAGATGATTGATGATGAATATATAGAGTACAGTTTTTAACAGAAGGGTTCTTTAAATATTCCAAATATTGCCTAAGAAATATGTAAAATAAAAACCTTACGATGGAGAACAGTTTCAGGCATTTGTTTATATTCACGGCAAGGCACGTTTACTTGTATTCTGCTTGGTCTGGTTAGGGAAACAGTCAAACAACTAGAATAATCGAAGCTCTAGAGTGAGGGCAGAGGGATCAAAGTAATTGTTATTCTAACAGTATGATGCAGGGCTCATTAGATCAGCAAGGAGGAGAGGTTTAATACAGTTTTACCTCATTACAGTATATCTGCTACACCAAATTTCCTTTATTTTAACTTTTATTAGACATAGAACAAGGTATACAACCAATGTTCTTTTTGTTTTAACGTGCTCCACCATTCTCATAGTTATTAATACACAGATTTAAGTAATATATGAATCACTTGTTTCTTCACGAGAACCATTCTATGAATGAGCACTACTCCAATTTTGAGGCTTTGTTGTTGTAATAATTTAATTCATGAATTCATGAAATGGCCCAGCTGAGATCTTGGGAGACATTAAGATGTTATTTGACACTTTTAGGGCAGCAGTGATGATGCCTACTCCACATTTAGCTCTGTCTGAAAGAGAGATGGGGGGAGAGAGAAAAGGACACAGAGTATCTGTCAGTAGAGTATTTACAATTTTACGTGTGTGCCACTGAATTTATAAAACTGTGGATATTAAAGACAGTAAACAAAAAAATTACCTATAATTTGTTACATTTGCTACCTTGAATACATCTGCAATGTAGCTGCAGAACAGGAAGGCCAGATCACAGCGCCGTGAAATGCCAAAGGCAAAAATGTACAGGTTGCATTTTCTCCCATAATAGTTTTTGTGAACCTGTATGTACAAGCCTAATACCATTACAATCAGCCACAAATGAACGTCTTCATAACTTTAATTAACCTGATTCTTACGTACAGTAAATGCAAGCCATTTTCATGGAAATTCAGCAGAGTCTCTGAAGACGCATTCCTTCGTTGGCAATATTGTCCAACTGTGCCAAAGCAGCCATTGCACTGTTAAGTACCAATTACAACCTGCTGTATTTTACACTATAATAGTCTATTTAACAACTAGTGTAATTTATCATCTAACATATATTACTCTGCAACTGTGTATGATTTGGCTGATGATGTCAGACCTGTTCTGCAACCTTGCACACCTTCTTCACAAAACTCTACGACGGTGCGGTGATTTGAGGTTAAAGCTCAAAATAAAATATCTCCATATCTGCCCTTGATATCAGTCCTGTCTTTGCCACTTATGCAGCTAACTCATTAAAGTGTGCGTATGAACCTGTGAGAATGTGCAAACAGTCTGTCTCTTTACAAATACAATGCATACACTTGAATCCATCTTAAGGGCTGACAGACACGTCACTGTGCGACACAATGCTCCGAGTCCCACAAATGTAAGACATCTTGACCTGGATTCCTCTTCTCTCAGTGAACTGGACTTGAATTATATATCATCCTTTTCGACATTTTTTGTCACTTATCTACTTACTATTTTTACTAACTAACTGAGGTTCCCTGTTTGTGGTTAATAGAGTTTCACTTTGTTTCCTGGTTTGACTCACAGTCATTACTATGTGCATAATCTATGTGTCTATATTTGCACACTTTTCTTTCTGCGAGACACACTATTTGCACATATTACAACTGGCCTTTCTCTGTATCCTGTACTCTGACATGATAAGGAAAATGGCAGATATGATCAAAAGCTCAATAAGGATGAATTTGTCATTTGATAGCTTTGGAATTTACACATATCTGCATTACATAATCTGTGGTCTGCATTGCGTTACACTACAAACAGAGCACAGCTCAGTACGGACCTCTGCTTTCTAGAAGAGCTCAGTGGTCTGAGCTCAAAAGTACAGACAAAAATGCTCTGGGGGTGAGATGAATCAAACCAAACAGGTTAGGTGTGAATTACACCCTGTGGACTCGAGCACAGAGTAGTGGCACAGTGGCCCCAGAACACTCCTGCCTCCATTCTGCGCCTCTTTCAGTCTGGCTTAAATCTAATAACAAACCTCTCTCCTTCAAACACAAAGGCCACACAGGATTTCAAACTGTAATTTTTTCGTTTCAACTTGCTGTAAGCACTAAATGGCTGGAGATGAATGCACGGGACAATATGGTGGTTGATAAGAAACTGTAGCCAACTGCAAAAGACTACACTTGTCACACTCAAGCTGTGATCAACATCCAATGTCTGAGTGAAACTATGTGGTTCTGGGAGCAGGTATTACTCCACTCTTAGCTAAATGAACAGTTTCAACACAGCTGAAACAGCCCACTCACATACTGTATGTGTGTTAGTGCAATAGCTTAGTGTGACAAATCAGTAGGCTAATCTGTGTGGGCAGTTATAGTTTAAAACTACTGTATAATATCTGACAAGTCATAGAGTCAATACAATCGTTTGAATTAATCATTATATATATTTCTTGCTCATTGTGAGAATCACTAGTCAAAGCAGATTTTCCCCTTTTGTTTCCCAAAAAAGATCTGCTTTCACTTGAGGACACAGCGTGGCTGCCAGCATGTTGCAAGGAAGCTTGTGAAAGATCCTCCTCGTGTTGAAAACACGAGAGAACAAATATGTTTGAAAATGTTACGCCACGGAAACCAGGACAGGCTCTAAGAAAACAGGTGAAGTCCCCTGATGGGAACTAGACGCGTGGTCCAATTACACTGAAGCTATAAGATTCATTTGTAGCACAATTAGCTGAAATGAGATTTTTCAATCCTATTTTCTTCTCTTTTTCCAGGTTATCGTACACCTCCTTACTACCTCGTCCTCTCTCACTTCCTTCCACTCTCTCTAGCCTCAGCTGTGCGAGTGCATGAGTGTACGTTCAGTGTTGCCGGCCTGAAGTTACGGCCCTTTGTTCCGCCACTTCTCCTACTTCATATGAGTTTCACATTTTTACTTTCAATCTTACAGGTAATCTTCAACGCCAAAGCTTTGATCAGCGTTTTGTTGCCGTTTTATTTGCGCGGTTGCATCATCAACTTTTTATCCAAACGCACAATGATCTCGGAAGATGTGAACGGCGCTTACAACAAATGAGCGTGTCAATGTGACAGCTGTTACAAAGGTCGGACAGGAGTGCTCCATCTGTGGGTGTGTGCTGCGTGATCTTGGATATGGTGTGATCCTAGTGTGGCCGGGCAGCCAGATGGCACACGCACAGGCAGAGAGCGAACGGGGAAAATGGCGCGTGCGCACAAATTGCATGCAACGCACGTTGACTTTAACAAACTAAATGCACACAGACTTTGCAGAGACCTCAGCAGATGTTCACACACATTAGAAAAACGCAAACTGACGCACACATACGTACGAAAGTGACACGCAGGTGTACACGTGGACGGGTGCGCACACACACACGCGAGCGCGGCTTCGCGTGCGCACGGCAATGGACGGTCTCTTGGCAGACGCGCAGATGGTCAAGCAAAGTGTTGGACGTTTGGAGAGATGAACAGTTGCACGCCCCCTCATGCGCTGTTGTACAAAGATGGGACACATGCTCAGGCCTGACAGACAGGCGAGCACGAGCGTGGACGCGCCGCGAGAGCCGGGCCAAAGTCAGGCTCGCACAAACGGGGAAGGAAAGCGGCATCGTTTTTAAAAAAAAAAATAATAATTCGCTCTGTCACATCTCACCTGTTTGGCCACCTCAGATAGCAGCAGGGTCTTCCCAGAGCAAGGTCCCCCGTACACCACCAGAGGGCTCGTCCTGCTCGCCTTGGACGGTAGAAGATACTCTTGTATGTAATCCAGCGACTCGGTCTTGAACTCGTAGAGTGCTGCGTAGCTTTTACAGAGGGACAGGTGCTGCAGGATCTCGTCGTACAGCGGGTCGCTCTCCGTGTCAAAGTTCTGCTGGACCGTGGCTTGGATGATATCCACCATGTCCTCGTAGAACTGTTTACACAGACCTTCTACGTAGTGGCTCTCCACTTCTTGGGAGTAGCCCGACTTCATGTCGCAGTGAGTGACCGAAGAGTAGACACGGAGGTTGGAGGCGGCGACGATTGTGGGGATGAATTCGTCCCGTACCTTCAGAAGGCGTTCGTAGGCTTCCTGGTTGCGCATGACGCGATCGCTGCTGACCACAATGTCCATGTATCGGCCCATATCGGGGAGTTTGGCGAAGCGGTCAAAGTTGGAGATCTTGCGAATGTAGCAGACACATTTCCTGAGAAAGGCAGGAGTTTGTTTCCCAAGGGCAAAGTCTAATTCATCCTCCAAGGCTGAAATAAGAGAAAAACACAGCATTTTTTAGGTGACATCCTCCTCAAATTCTTTAAATGTAATAACCCTTAAAAACTTGGGTGACAGCATTTGTTTGGTCAGTCCTGAAATGGACCACCGCTGGATTGCAACGTACAATTTACAAAGATAAACATCTAACGGATTTCTTTCAGGAGCAAAGCTGAACAGGTTTTAGAAGCCTTTAGCCTCCGATTACACAGATTTCTCTTGAGCCTTATTTAAGAAGAAACAAAGTTGATAAAATCACATAAGCCAACACTGCTGAACTGTATCACAGGCTCCCCCACAAAGAGCCAGCTTACTGAAACTCTGCCAGCATCTCTTGTGTAGTTTTGCTCACATGGTAGCCTACTAATTAGGTGGGAGAGAGAAAAGTGTGAGAGGAAAGTTGGGAGCTCCAGGAGCGGACACAACTTCCTCTATACTGCAAAACGAAGACTGCAGTTTCCTGACACAAAAGGAGGCGCTTCCTTTTCACATGAAATTATAAAACTCGAGCGCCTGTTTCTTCGTTAGCTTTGCATTATTCTTTATGACGAGTCGATGGTTTACACAACATCCACACTCACTAAATACATGGCCTTCGCCATGCGAATTCTTCCCCCTGAAGGAGAAAGGACATATTTTCCTCATTTATTACGTTAGCAGAGGCTTTCTTTATGTTTATAAGAAGAACTGTGGGAAACCCTGGCATGTAAATTTGATCTGTCAGATATATACAACATTAAAGTCTGTTTGTGAAAAGGTATGATTTATTTGATTTTCTAGGAGACATAACTGTATATTTCCTTTCACTTTTTTATCTACTGTAGGGCTGCAACTAAGCATTATTTTCATAATTGATTTAATCTGCTGATCAATTAATGAAGTGCCGGGTCTCTAAAATGTCAGCAAAGTGTGAAAATTCTGAAAAAATCAATTTCCCAAAGGCCAAGCTAACGTGTTTGTTTTGTCCATAACAGAAAGATTTTCAGTTTCTAACATAAAAGACTAAAAGCCAGATTCACCAGCCAGTAATATTCACACTTGAGAAGCTAAAACAGTGAATCTATTGGCATTTTTGCCTAAAAAACAATTACTACTGATGATCAAAATTGTTGCAAAATTATTTTCTGTCTGTTTGCCTAATTGCTTAATCAAATAATTGTTTAGTTCAATAAATAATGAATACGATGCAGTGTATGTAATCCAACATTAAAAAAGGTAGGCTCCATGTAGACTGCAGAGGCCCAAATTAAAGGTCAAATAACATCGTTTTTTTAAAGGCAAATATAATTAAATATTTTCAAAAACCTAAATAGAAACCCAGACAGACGGAAGCAAGCTACCCGTCAGACACTGAGTGAGACACGTTCCTACTTGAAAAGAAGTTGAAAGATGAAAGAGGAAGGAGTCGACCTGAAACTAACCAGAGCAAAGGAATTTCTTGGCCTGAGCGCTCTTCATGGTCCCCTTCTCCTGAAGCTGCAGCACCGCTGTTCGGAAGATCCTCTTGATCTCCTCCGACACGTTCCTCCAGGCCTTGTCATTCTTGGTCTTGGCTGCGCTGCTCGACTCCATCTAAGAAGGACGAAGGGGGGCAGGGGACAGTCTGACGTTACATGTGGAATGTGGTTCTTCATGTTTAAGGGAATATTGTTCCGTTTCATGTGAGAAGCATTTATTTAGAGTGGTAAAATATTTACTGGTGTGATTCATTTTTTAGTAATTCTGTTATCTGTTGGTAGGTTCGAGAGACTCTGCGAGTGTGGAACTTTGATATCTGAATGTTTTTAGCATCTTAAAGTATGTTTATGTGCCACACTGGCCAACAATGTACAGTTTTAATGACTTAAGTGAAACTCAAGGCAACATTATCAAAACCCAGCCAGACATTTTATTACCGCCATAAAGTCCTGGACCAGATAAGAAGGTGGAAGCTAAACACTTTGACGTAAAATGAACTGGGCTGACAGATTTGTTGTTAAACGGCTTTTATGGTGCCATTTGCAAGTACACTTTTTTTTTTTAAGTACAGGACTTCAAAAGGGCTCAACTCCCTAACCCTCAACCGGAATTAAACTCGGCACTGTTAAGGTCTCTATTCGGTAACATCCATGTGGGTGCGTGCTAGCTGGACTCACTGAGTTCTGGTAGTTCTTAAGCATTTGGGCTTTGGGTTTGAGGTAGTATGCGGGTGGCACAGAGTTTTCATCCCTGCAGTACCACTCTTCCAAGATGTGTGTGTCCAGCCCCGCCTCCACAGCTGCATCCAAGATCATCTCAAACTCCGCTGATTCCACCTCGCCCGGCACTCGGATGCTGCCGTACTTTTCTCCCACCAGACCCTGAAGGGGGAATGAGGGGTGAGGAAGAGAGGGACAGGAAATGTGTATCATCATCATGATCCTTCAAACTGTTTCAGGGCTCTGTGTTTTGGATCGGTGGCGCCGGGTGCATACAGTGCGACCTATTTAAGGCAATTCAGAGCCACGGGCACAACCGTGGTGCAGTCAGCACAACCACCGGCCAATTTATGACATCAGGGATGTAGCTGCCACCACAGAGCCCCACTCTGTGTGCACTATGGTGCACACTGATCGCTCCATCTCGGATGGAAATTGCTTTAAATACAGCGCAGCGTACAGTTTAAATAAGAGAATGTTGCACCCCTCTTCCCACGCAGACACATTCATGTTTGCAGCAAGTGTTGAAGATGGCAATCGTGACCAAGCGAGAAAAAAGACCTGCAATTGTTCGTCAAAACATGCCATCTGCACGCCATACGTCACACGCTATCACATAAATATCACAACATAAAGATATGTCAAAGAGCAATCAAAGCATTAAAGCTAAGAGAAGGTGGGTAAGGGGTAAAGGCTTCTCGTTACACAGTTTTGACGAGACAGGGGACTGCTGTTAAAAGTGTAAGAAGAGAGAAACAAGGAGGGGGAAACCTATATGCTATAACTGTTAACACATACATTGTCTAAAAACACCCTACAAGAACTTATCCTAAGTAAAAAATTCTAATATTGGGAACAATTATGATTTAAATGAGGAAATATCTGATCTAACATTCAGTTCTAGCTTTTGGCACTTATCTGGTGCCTTGGAGACATTTTGGTTGGTACCACGAAAGCACTGTGGTTAAATACAGCTGCCTTCTCATAAGTGATTGTTTTCAGTGAGAAAAAGCAGATTTGTTCTGCTGCTGCACAGCAAATGTTTGAATGACACACTGCTATATAAAATGCACAGCCACGGCCAAATTTCCTAATGCTCAGTAATCAGTAAGCATTAATGCTTTATATATAGAACAGATGGGACTGTATTAAATGAAAGGAAATGAATGTGTTAATTAAAAGGAGGTATGTCCATTTGTGAGAATAGAACACAAGACTTAAATTTGCTATAAATGAATGTTATTATCATCCCGACCATCATCATCATCATCATCATCATCGTCGTCTTATACACCAAAGTCAATCCCGCCAATCGCTCTCCAATCTTTTTAGCCAGAACACTCAACACAGTAGCTGTATAATTAGGCATAATCAAATTAAATAGTGGTCTTTTCATCCCACTACTATCTCCCAGTCCACATGGCATATCTACTGTAAGCTCCATCTTTCCCGTCGGCATCTATGCACGTGCTTTTGAGTGGCGGCCCATTCAATACTGTCGGAAATTATCAGGGCCATTTCCTGGCACGCTCCGTGATGCGCTCTATCAGTCACTCGGGCCACTCCATGACCAGCTCATCTTCACTCCATGTGTCGCAATTCACATGCATCTAAAGCCTCGGGGGGGGGGAGACACAGAGCGAGCGGGGGACAAGCCAAATGACTGTGGGCTCTGATGAGCAGGAAAAACCACGTCGGTGTGCGCTCACGGCGATGACGCTTCAAAGCCACTCCATGTTGGACTCATCGTTCCCTTGGCATTCGCAGTGGGAACAGATGCAGAGAACAAGCCGAATCAGATGATGGCATGTGGCGTGGTCTCTAGGAAGGGCCTACTCTCAAAAACCCACAAATGCCCGCTGCAGTCTCATTTACATTCGTGCATGTTCTGTAGCCACGTTGCAAAGGCTGATTTCACAGCTTCGTTTTGGATTTAGGAGCTGGTTTGCATTTACTGTATCGGTTGTTTTGGAGGAGGAGGTGTCATCTCCAAGGTTGGGCATTGGGTTTTGGATCCAAACTCATCATTTACATTATGTAAACATGTAGCTGACCCATTTAAACAGCGAAACAGCAGATTCAATATATGTAACCTGCACCAAATGGCCAAAAACAAAAGTAAAAAAAGATTTAGCCCAGCGCGTTTTAGCCCAGGGTGCTTAAAAAGACATAATTGACTGCATTACTATTTCACACATTTGCTCTCCAGAATGGGAGATCATTTTCAGTTTTGCCTTTTCTCTCTTAGAGACTGTCTTTGTCCGAGATGTGATCCAAACAATTAGTTTATTGTCCCTTTGAAATGAACAAATGTTGCGATAGGTATTTGCTTTGTATTCAGTTCAAGCAGCCCAATCAATGGATGTTTTCTGCTCCTCCTTACTTAGTGATGCGACGCCTGTCGAGCTTTCTGCTCGCACACAGAAGCAGTTTGCAGTGATAACCATCGCAATTCATGGCAATTTATCTCATTTCTAGCCAGCAACCGTCGATATTGCAGGCTGAAATGACAACTTCCAGATTTTGTCGGCCGCTCTCTAGGCTAGCTATCTTGGTAATTAAGCTAACAGGCCCTCTTTTTATGTAACCTGTAACTCCACAAAATAATGTGAAATGCTCCTATTGGCCTTGGAAGTTACTACTTTTGCTAGTAAGCTAGTATCCATGCTAATGGTGGCAGCAGACAAACACACTCTTTGATCCATTCTGTGCGGCTTTGCTCTCGTTTTTTTTTTTGGCTTTGGAGAGTTCTGTGCACACACACCACTTTGGCATGTGGAGAAATACACAAAAGGTTGACCGATGTTGCCGTGCCTACCATTGAGGCTTGTATTTAATGTAATGTATAGTGACATGAGTTAATCAGTTTTCCACGTGGGCTTTGAACACATTGATCCTGACGTCTCTAACGTAACATTAACACCGAACCCTGGCTGTTTTGGAGACACCTCAGATGGTCCAGGGACCTGTGACGAGACAAATTCTTGGTACCACGTGCCCTGTAAGTCACCTCATCCACCCTCTTTAGATGGCCTTCTATGACTCACGGTGCTGCAGTGATGTGTCAGTAGGGGATGGAGGCACTGGGCTGAACTACAGTAATGCTGAGAGAGAGAGAGAGAGAGAGACACAGCGTGTGAGAGAGAGAGAGAGAGAGAGAGAGAGAGAGAGAGAGAGAGAGAGAGAGAAAGTCATTCTCCAAGTTGCTGACAAAGTCTCTGTCAGCTTGCCTCACAGTGATATAGCAGGATGAATGGTGTGTGTGCGTGTGGAGATGGACATCAGGATAAAACGACAAAACCAGGTGTTCAAATGCCACACACGTCACGTCACGTCACTCCACCCTTGCGTGTAATCTACCGTCACTCCTGTCACCCACTCAACTCGCCAAAGTCAAGCCGTGAGAAGTGTCCCGAGTGTTTGCTGCCTGGTTTTAACGCTGCTGGCTTAGCCGGAGAGCAGGCCTGGAACGAGGCCATCTAAAGTGGATTACAACGTGGCGGCCGACAAGCTAGCACTTTCACTCCTCTGTGTGTGTCCATGTGTACAGTATGTACACGAACAGAGGGGCCAGAGTCGCAGCAGTTATTGCACTTTAGTAGACGCAGGTGCAAGAAACACAGGAGGCTAATAGCAATGCAGATAGGGGCCAAGTGCAATTCCAGTTTTAGCCAGACTCCTTCTGCCTCCCTCCCTCCTCTGGTGTTTCATCCTTGGAAGGGGTTTTATACTCTGGCTAAGTGCACTTTGCCTGATGAGCCAGTTTGGGAGAGGCGACTAAGATATTGTACACAGCTACAGTATGAATCAACAAATCAGTCGCCCGCGCAGCCAATCAATCAATGAAACACACAGTCAACTCTTCCGATATTTGCTGCATAAGCTTTGGCACGGCAGAGGGGTCAAATGGCTCTAATAAAGAAGCAGATGATCTGATCAAAGAAATATTTAATATTCAGTGACATGTGCACTCACTCACCGAGTTCAAGCCGGCTGTGAGCCAATTCCATACTGCATGCTGATGGTGCACAGTGCGCTCTAATTGTCATAGTGTACAGCCTTTATAGATAGTACACAAGAAATCAACGTAGTTCTAACATGAAAAGATGCCCCATGTGTGGTGGCAATTAAAGAAAGCGGCTGGCGATGTTCTATATTTGCTCTAATTGTCAACAAATGACATGAAAAGACCAACAGCGAATCGATCCTAACAGGTTTCGTGGTTTCTTCACCGAGGCCTGATAGAGCTTATTCCTTCGTACCACAGACCTATATTGTCCAAAAACTGTTAAAAACACATCAAAGAGCCACATTTGGTGAAATGTTATGATGGATACGGGCACTGTAGTTCATCTCGAGTCCATCCCGCTGCTATCACATTGGCAGTTGCATCAGGTTAACTGAATAGAGGAGAAGCAGAGAGTAAATAAGAGCTACAGTATCCTCAGCTGTCCTCTTACCTGCCAGTGTAGAAAAAAAGCAGAAAAACTGGATGAGCGGCTGCATGCTGTTTGCCGATACGCATCCTTGAGGCATTTAGCGTGTTTTTAACACGGGGGAATTTGAGACTGTTGCCGGGCAGAAGAGAGGGGAGTAAAGAAGAAGAAGACGAAGAAGAAGAAGAAAAAAAAAAAAAAAACAGGCATGTCTCATTGTCATGCTTAATCTCCGGGTCAATGACACCATCACCATGCCAACCCCTGCTATCGCCATGGAAACCGTCTTTATTGCATCGACAGGTTTGAGAAAAGCCCCACTCGCCCAGGTGTAGCGTGGTGTGTGTTTAACGGCGCTGCACTGCCACCTGTCTCGTGTTCAGCCGTGCCCTTTCAGAGACACGGCAACTGATTCTCACTCATAAAGAAAGAATGACATATCCAATAAAAAGCTGGTTATATAACAGACTCTGAGCCTTAGGAGCTAAGGCGACTCTAAATCTTGATGCTCACATGTGCCTACTGACTATAAAGACCTCCGTTGTTTTTATAGTTGCACTTTCACTCAAGAACCACTTTCCCCCATGTAATGAGATTTTTGAAGGCGTGAGATTGAAATGCGTGATTCGCAGTGATCAGGTTGAGATGAGGAGCGGGATTAAGTGTGCCTTTACGTAGACGTTACCAAGCAGAAATACATGAAGGAGATATGGAGGTTAGGCTAGACATATAAATGCTATTAATTTGATTCTGGAGTACAGCGGAGCTCTGGATGCTTCGTAGAGGTGAGTGAGGAGAGGTGTATGTGCCAAACAGAGTATTAAGAGGTTTCCAGTTGTTGCACAGATCCTCTGTGGCAGCAGGAAACACACCTACACTACACTACGCATGTCAATCCGGTTTCCTCTGTAGTGTTTCTAGGGAACCTGCTATTCCCACCATGAGCTCCCATCCTCCCCTTTTCTGCAACAGAAACACATCCCACTTCTATTTTCTTTCGCATCAATAATCAATGGAGATGTAATTTTGCTTTTCAGAGATTTCTTTCCCGCCTGCCTGCATCCTTTCTTCTGTTCATCCCCTCTGATCCATGCACGGGGCTCTGTGACAGTTGTTGTGGGCTGCAGACCCTCCAGATCAGCTTCTCTTTGAAGTCTCCTCTTACTGCCACGTGGCTGTGTGTATAAGTGTGTGTGTGTGTGTGTGTGTGTGTGGTTACTGGGGGTGACACTCGGGGCAGCAGCACTTGACGTGGGCACCTCAGTGGGTAAAGGTGATGATAATGGAGTGAAGAAACCGTGAGCGGTCGCTCGTCAACAACTAAGTTTGAAACAGACAAAGAACAAGAAAGAAAATGAGCAAAACCAAAAATAAAACTGGAAGCAGAAGGAGAGACTGGGATTTGCCTGAACAATGAACACCCACACACACTTCCACGCACGGTCTGAAACCTACTGTATGTTGTGGCAGAAACAACGAGATCCTAAATTCTGCTGACGTTTTCCCGTCCTCACATATATATCTAGGTCTACCGCCCTGTAAAAATAAACGGCGGTACCCCGGAGATGGCCCAGACAACCCAGAACTGTCATAAACGAGGATCCAAGTCCCTGATCAAAGGCTGCCGCTCGGAGCTCCGCGGCCCTGGAAACGGCGGCGGCCGACCTGTGTGGCAGCGGCGGGGAGCCCGGCTGTGGGGACTGCAGCAGCTGGCCCTGACAAGTCTGAATGGGACTAAATTCTGTGGCGCCTTTGTGGGCTCCTCGCCATAAAACCCTTCATTTACCACTGAGAGCGGACCACTAGAATATGCCATTAAACATTTAACCGGCCAGATGGGGAGGACGTGCACTATAGATGCGTGTGTTTGTGTATCTCTGGAGTGTGTGGCGGGGTGTAAAGGGTCTGTATCGCCCAGAGTTAGAGTACGCCCCAACTGATTCTCAGTCTCGTGACAGAGAGAACGCCTGGGGTCAAGATGCACTGCTTGTGTGCGCCTGTGTGGGTGTGCGTTTGATTGGTTAGGAGAGAGGAAGCAAAGCGGATCAGAGCAAACAGCTGCGCCTGTGTGTGTGTGTGTGTGTGTGTGTGTGTGTGTGCATACCCGAGTTGATGTGTGCCTACTTTCCTTCGGTGTGTCGTGCGGTATTGCTCGGGGTCAGTCGGGGTTAAGATGGTGGAATTGCAGCAGAGCCAAGAGGGCGGCGAGGCTGATGGGAATGAATGAAATCAGCGCGGCGTGTACGATACCACACCGACCACCGAGCCAGCTTGTTTCCAATTCGGATCTGGTCATTTGAGTCCAGTTCTGTGTGATTGAGCTAACGCTGCATGGCCCACTGTCACATACAACATCAAAACGTTAGCACATGAGGGCAAAAGAAGTAATCAGCAGAACAATCTCAAACTCCTGAACTGTCAACGTTACCCGCAACCAACTTTTCAAAGTGGCAGGGGTCAGTACCAAAGTACTCAGCTAATATTTGTATGAAACTGTTGCAATATGAAGACACAAAGAAGAGTGTGGACGTACAGTAGATGCAGAGAAGATGTGGCAAGAATATTCTTCTTAACAATATATGTAAATATATATTGTGACGTCGTGAGAGGACGTGTCATCGCCGGACAGCATGTCCCCGCCCGATGGCCTGGGACTACGACTCCCAGCAGCCCAGGCGTGCGTGTGAAGCTGGTCCCGCACGGCTGGGACCGATCAGCTGATTGCAGCGATGACCGACTGACGGAGAAGCGATCGGGAGAGACACGGGTGTGGAGAGTTTTGGAGGAAATGCGGACGAATCAGAGAGACCAACGGAAGGAAAAGGACAAGGACAAGGAAGACGATTACCACTGTTGGACGCCTCTCACAGCGGCACAATATATATTCTATAGCCTGCAAACAGATGATGTGTGCTGCCACTCTCACGTACTCCAGTTGCAACCTTTGGTAGAGGGCAGTCTGTTCAAGCTGCTGGTGCCATGCCTACCTTTTGCAGGCGCTGCCACACTGGTCTATTGCCAACTCTGCTGCAAATATAGCAATTCATAAGGAAGCTAGCCTGCTAACACTTTGATAATGTGGCTTTAAGGCAGCTTCAACAGAAAATGAACTGTGTTAACGCCACGCTACCCATGCAGCTCCTGGTGTTCCCTGACGTTGTTGTGTGCGCTGTGGGCAAGAGACGCCATCACAAGCCAGATGTATGGTTTTAATATCCGTGATGTCACTGCCGTAACTCACTGCCTTACTTCGCTGAGGTAAGTCCCAACGCTCCCTGCTTGTGCCAACACATGCGAGCTGAGCCGTTTTGTGTGTTGTAGCTTTTGCCAACGATGGTGGCCGTTTGATTACTGTCCTGCAGATCTGCCTGCGAGTGATGCAACAGCTTTGCTGGCTGTTACCAACCTCTGCTACCATCTACGTACTGTGCGTGTAGACTTTCCATTTTTTATTTACTGTGAGTTAATTTCTTGTGCTGAATTTTCACTGGTTGCTATTTGCCACTGTCACGGTCGGTGTGAGTATTCGTGTCTCCTGTTTTATGTTACATGCCCTGTGTACTTCTGGTCTTGTGTATTACAGCTTTATTTCTCCGGTGTGTTCCGTGTTCACCTGTTTTGAGTCAGTGTCCTGTCTGACCTTTGCCCTTGTGTGTCCCTGACTGTAGAGTGGTTTCACCTGCTCCCAGTGTTCACCTGTCCTGTGTTCCCTCATTACTGTCTCGTCTACTTATACCGGTTCAGTTTCAGTAAAACCCCTTAACCCACTAATCTCTCTGCATTTGGGTCCCTCTCTCCACTGCCTACACCCTGAGGCCTGACAGCCACGTGTTATCTGAGGTGTTCTTGCTGCTGATTTATATAGTGGGAAAGTCTAAATACTTGTGTTCTTGTTGACTCTTTCCAAAGTCAATTTACTAGCTTTCAACTGCATCTCATGTTCTTCAGCATATTTTTTTAAATGTCATGGAGATGGTTATTGGATTTATTTTCATCCACACTGGGAGCCTGGATGCCTAATATCAATTATGTACTCGCTTTGTTCCTAAAATCTGTGCAGCAGCCAGCAGAGTTGTGCAGGGAGATACTGTAATAAAAATAAATGGTTTTTCCTGGAACAAGTGACACTGGCCTGATACAAGGAGCATCACGCCACTGGAAATGAACTAGAATGAGCCACTAAGATGCAGATGTTTTGCAGTGAAAAGTGTTTTGTGGGAGAATACAAAGAATACAAAACTCGGATTATACTCCCGGGCAGGGCTCCTGTCCTACCCATAATGCATTGCCTCTCCCTGTGATCTCTCACCTCAATTTCAACCTCTAGAAATGGATCTGTTCCATTTGAATAATTCACCATTCATTTCTCATCCTGTCATCTTCCTCTCTCTCCCGTCTTCATCCTTTTCCATGTGGTCTAAAATGATCTAAAACGGATCACTGAAATGTCAGCCGTGATTAAGCGTCATGTCTCTCGCTCGCTCTCTCTCTCTCCTTGCAGAGGTCTTCACATAACTCACTCTCACAAATTTTTTTCAGTATTTCGGATATGCTTGCCCAAGATACTTGGACACATTTTCCTCTCGTTTGCGCTCCAGCAAAGATGATTTACCATCGACTGTAACGTTTGTGAAGTTGATTCACTTTATTTTGCTGTTTTTATGCAGGTAACATGAATGCTAAATGTATTAAGTGATGAAGTTGTTGGCATCACCCTAACAAACCCAAAAAACTATTAAACTGTAGATGTTTAAAAAAAAAAAAGGAGATAAAAGGATTGTACATCATGCACTTATCTACTGTCGAACAGAACAGATACAGTGCTTGGACTCACAGGACGCATAGAAAAAGCTGCGACGAAACTCTTGTAATTTTAAGTGTCAATTTACAAGTGCGACCACGCCACGACTCATAAGACAGGTACAACATGATTTCACTCATTAGGTGGTTTCACGCTGCGATAAAGATCTTCAAAAGTACATAAGCTTGTAACAATCCAGACTGAATGCCGTATCAGAGCCATGTAATGCTATAAACCGATTAACAGATTTTCTAATGATTACGTCGTGCGTGGACACGCCCAGACAGACTTCACAGCCCATTACATTTCAAACTGTAACCAATGTGGTGTGTAATACTTACAACAAAACAGGGTCCCGCTGAGGTCTTCAGACATTCCTCCAGGAGCTTCATTCGGAGTCGCTGCAGCTCCGGACTGTCCCACTCCTCCGGGTCCACGCCCCAGTACAGGTCCACCACCTGAAAACACACAGAGGCCAAGAGTTTTGTTGCCGTCGTCTAATGAGAGACAGACAAACGGACAAATTAAGTGTTTTCAGTTTCCTCCTACGCCTCAACGTAGAAAAGCTTTTCTTGTCTAACCACCTTCCGCAACTCACAAAAGATCAAGTAAATGATTGATTTTACTTTTAAAAAACACACTTAGACATTTTGAGCTCCTGCAAAAGCAGGCTGTTTTAACAGTAATGGCAAAACAAATTGCAAATCATTACAACCAAATGCAGGTTTGCCAGGTCCCATGCACATGCTGATATGAAATGAACTTAGTTGAGGGAAGCAGAGACGTACTGTATTTAAAGCCATTTGAGGAAAACTGATGCCAAGTTTTGGTTTTTACAAGTGAAACAAATGTATAATGGTACAAAAGCAAAACGGCTCAAAAGAGGATCGGGAGGCTTAAACCAAACCAACACACAAACACACCTGCTGTCACTGAAAACCACTGCAGCACTGAGGGGGGGGGGTGACTGAGCGCACACACACGCCACAGAGGGGGTCTCCCTCAACACATTCGTCACAGGTTTCGGCAGTTCAGACGATATCGAGTGTAAACTCGGCACAGGGGGAGTCTCCCACCGGAGGAGAGGAGGGTGAGGACACGCCTGTGTGTGTGTGTGGCTCCCACCTCGCTGCTGGTGCTGCTGGCTTGGGTTTGTCACGGAGGACAACGGGACCTCCTACCGGCAGCTTCCTGCGTCTCTGGTAGTCTTTAGCCTGCCGACATGCGGCCCACGTTAAGATACACTCTTCCAGGTGGCCTCCGTTGCTTGGAGGCTCAGGGTTCAGTCCCCAGAATAATGCATGATGGCATAATGAGTTGGATGGTCTGATGAGTTATGTGTGCGTGGTGTTTTGAGGAGTAAAATTGGAAGGTGGAGCCGCAGTGATTCAGCAGCGAGGGTCTGCTGTCGTCCTCCGTGCTCTGATGCTCCCCAGACTAGCTAGCTCAAATGAGTTTAGCCCCGGCGCAATGACTGACACATCCGCAGTGTGGCAGAGAACAGCGGTGACTGGCAGCCCTGTACAGCCGCTCGGCGCGGCGATTGAGAGTGTTTGACTTTGACAGTCTGAGAGACCCATCGCTGGTGGGAGCAGCGGGAGGGCTGGAGCTCCACCTCGGCTCATCTGCTTGATTGTTGCTGCGCACCTGCGAGCAGCTGTGCTACTGTGGAGAGGCCGACAGCGTTCAACTAGCTGCGTATTTCTTCCACAGCGTAGGGCTGCAACTGATAAACATCTTCATTATCACCTGATCCAGTGCACGTTTGCCAGTTGTGGAAAACTCATTGCTTATCAGTCACTGTGCATCGGTGTCGCTAATCTGCCTTCCAACTTCCATCGCACATGTGTGGAAGACCACAATCGGCTCCAGACCGGAGGGGATGGGGGGGAATGAAGTGAGCTGATTACGACGGGTTTCCGCTGGGTTTCAGCAGGTGACGTGGGAGGATGCACGGTAATTAAAAGCTAAATGAAGACATTAGTCATATCTATTCACGGGCCGCGTGCATGTGCGGGGAGGATGTACTGATTCAATTTGCCCCGTCACCCGCCCGCTTCACTGGAGTATGGAGGGATGGGAAGATGGATGAAGGAGAACAGGGGGGAGAACAGACAGAGGGCGGAGGAATGTTCAGCCGAAATGGGCAAGGACGCATAAATGAAGTTAAGAGGGAAAGCATTCCGACGGGGGATTAGCTAAAGGGGGGTCTGTTAACGAAGTTATATGAACGGAGGACTCCTCTGGGACTGACTTTGGCTGGAAGTCATTCACAGTTTTCTTGTGTCTTTTCACTCTGCTTCTCTTTGTCTGTCTCTGCCATCTTTTCTGCGTCTCTCTCCGATTACGTTCGTCTGTCCCCTGCTTCTCTCGCTCCCCCGAAACTGTGGTAGTTGGGGTGCCGATGCTTACATAAGAGCCGAAGTAGCTTCTGCTAAGCAGCTTTCTAATGCCCTTGGAAGGCATTTGCCCGTGGCGGGTCAAGTGCAGGAGAAGGCTTTTTCATTTATTGAATGTTAGACTATTAGACTTTGGGATTGTGCCCAAGATGCCCAGGAAGAAAGGGCATGAAATCAGGCGGGGAAAAAGGCGGAAAACCCCCCACCAACAGAACGATACGGTGCCAACATAAATATATCTTAAGCTCTATACTGCAGGCAATGTTATCGAGAACATGCAGTAAATCTCTAAGAATGTTTGATGTTTGACTGTAGCTTTCTTGGTGCTCGAGGAAAGTGCAGGTTTTAGCAGCAAATCCATGGCCAAATGTGACATTTTTGCAGCGATATGAAATACAAGCACAAAGCTGCGTTGAAGGGAGGCTAAGCGGGGATTTAGACTTAAACGTTGGATCTCTTAATGTTGTGTTTTACTTTACTTATTCCAAAAGTCTGCCTGTGATGATAAGAGGTCAAATTTCACTGCAGGACTCTAATACGAGTTGATTCATGTTGTCAATAACGAGTGCGGAGAGGAAATTTCACACGCATGCCTGCCAGAAAGTCTGTCGAGCTCTGAGATACTGGGGTGATTACGGCACGGTGTTTCAGACGCTGCGGCGCAACCACAGCAAGTCGAGGTTAAGAGCCAGTCAAAGACATGAGGTAATGAGGTCACATGACTTGCGGTGGCTATAATGAGGCACCAGCAGAGGAGAGGGCAGGCCGTTATCAAAACTGCTCTGGGTGATGCATTTTTCATGGCAGAAGATTCTTGATAGTAACTCTATGTCTCGCAGTGCCTTTTTAAATGAAAGCAAATTGAGTCGGTTTTTTTGAGGGGCTGTTCGAAACACAGCTTTGGGAGCAGCGTTGTTGATGTCGAGGTTGAGGTCTGTTTGTTTGTTTAATGGCATCCAGGCCGGATAAATGGGAGCAGACACAACCTGGAGAGTCCTCGAACCAATACGTAAACCTGCAGGGGAAAACTAATCGCAACACTGCTGACCAATAATTAGGCTTCTTTTTGGCTGTACATCACAAACACTCCAGCGCGCTCCTCTTCAAGGAGGCTCAGAGCACGGACGGCAACCATAATGAAGTACAGAAAATTCAAGAAGGCAACTTTAAAATTCAACTGTTCCCATTTTCTCTGCAGCTAATGTCACCTGCGGGGAGACTCAATCGTTGTGCTTCGATTGTGCAGTCAGGATACCTGCCAGACTTGATAAAATAGTCTCTTAAAATTCATGGGAACCAGTGAATGCTACAAGTAGAGTCAAAGTGTCAACACGGCTTCTTCTGCATATTGTCATCTCTCAGCTGAATTGCAGCTAAATCAACGTGGACATTTCTACAGTCACCGAAAAGTGTTATGTCAAAATGCACTGCATGCATTTTCAAATCAACGAAACGGCTTTAGAAACTGAATATCCCTGGGAATTCAGGCTTTTTCTTTCTTGCATTTTAACATGGCACAAACCTGACGGCGCATTCTTCACAAGTTAACTGCAATCACAGAGACATTGCCTCCAGTGCATCACTCTTCTTCAGCCAGTGAGTTAACTGCAGACCACAGTGTCTCTTAATCAGGCTGGCCAGTGTGTGAAAGAAAGCTGATGTGGAACAAGTCCGCTCGGGGGGGGGCCTAGGAGTGTGGGCGAAAAGGTGTAGGTGTTACTTGAAAAGAATACGAACTGCATTTTATCACTGATTTCACCTAAGTTTTTGAATTTTTTGTAATTTCGTTGAATATCTCTAGACATTAAGAAACAGGTCTCTGTGTTTTTTTTTCATTTTTATAGTTATGGATGCGAGCGACACCTAATCGTGTTGTTTCCAGGCCTATCGGTCCGTCAAACTTTGGAGAAATATGCTCGTATTTTCTGAGATGCCTCGCTGGCGACAGATAAACTGACGAGTGATAAGACGGAACGCACCGTTCTCCGACGGGTTATACAAATGCCGCGTAACGGACACCTTACACGTTTTTCATATTTGGTTTTTGATGATCTCCGCTGTAGGCAGTTGGCATGTTGATGCGTTTCTGTGGAGACTGAGCGGAGACAACAACAGTCTCGGAGCAGGGCTGTGAATGGAGATGGTGGCCAGCTGCCAAGGAGTGAAAGAAACAGACTGAAGAATGAGAGACACAAAACGAGAAATATGGCAGCCAGGTAAACAGATGGGAGAGTGATGAATAAACAGGGTTCGTGCCATATTTCACGCTTTGAACAGTTTCTCCTTTCAAAGTTTTCCATCTTTAGAAAAATCTGTCTAAAAACACAACACACATAGTTAGACTTGGAGAATAAGAGGTGAAATATCTCCTCTTCACACTTCCTATTGTTGTCCTCCTTCTGATGGTTGACTTGTGTTTTTAGTAAAAACTATTTAAGAGCTTTTGAGAAGAAGTGCCCCTGTGAGCATACTCCCTGGGGAAAAAACATTTAACTTACATTTTCACCCACAGACACGTGTACAAAAAGTGAGAAGCGAGGCTTAAAAAAATACAAAAAAAAGTAAATGATTAGCTTTTAAATTCATAAGTGGGTGATATATTCTGCTTCTAAAGCCAAAGTGACAGGCACACTCCCCCTTCTTTAAAAGTGCAGGCATACTAGACCACACGAATAGGCTTTTCGTTAATCATTGTGAAATGTCGTCTCGCCCCTCATCTCGTCTCCGGTCTTGCTGCTTGTGTTGTGAGTTGTCTGAGTGACAGCCGCTGAACAGAGTCCAACAGCCGAGGCCAGGAAACTTTCATTATAATTGCACTGGCTGAGTGTGTGTGTGTGTGTGTGTGTGTGTGTGTGTGTGTGTGTGTGTGTGTGTGCGCTCGCTCCGGCCAGTGAGTTTGGCGACCACGGAGCGGTCCGACGGCATTATTAACAGAGCTGCTTCCAGTAACCCCGAGATTCACTTTATCTCCTGCACGTGGGAGGAAGCGATTGTATTGTGACAAGATGACTTACGAAATGAAAGATGGATGAAGAGAACAGGAGCTGGGATCGTAAAGCAGAACGGGATGAGGAACTGAATCTACAGGCTAATCTGGGTTTTAGGTGGAAGGAAAGCAGTCGCCAATACTGCCGTGGCATCTCCCTTGCAAACGCCCACTGGAGTGTATGTAAGGGATTTCCATTTTGACCACTTTTGTACAGATGTTTGCAAGAAACACGTCCAGGAGACCTTGTAGGACCTGCGACGTATTCAAATATAGTTATTGAAACAAAGTTAATATGTCATCTTTAATGTTTAAACAAAATCTAGCCCAGTTTTAATGCTTTTCTTGCTTTCAACAAAACCAGCTCGCTGGGCTGTGCTGTTGTCCGGTGCTCCAACAATAAACTTTAAATTTGGGGGAAGATGAAACAAAAACATGCTCCATTTAAAACCAAACGCTCTTCACAGCAATGTGTCCTGGATGGATGGATGGATGACTTTATTTCTCTGAGGGAAAACTAGTTTGGTCGCCAACGCACAGTGACAAGTAACAAAAAAGTCATAAAAGTCACAGCAGATGACATACAAGAGACAAACTGTCAAAACAACAGTCGTAACATCAGCACACAAACACATATTCCATGTTGCTCAGGAGCCTGCCTGCCCACTAAATTAACAAAACTGCTGTATGTATTTGAATGATTTAAAAACAGGCCTGCCAAAAGTGACACATCTGAAAAAGGGCCCAATAACAGGCAATGATTGATATTAAATTATGGGTTTCATTTGACTACAATGCAAGAAATCATAGATTTGCTTAATTACTACACATTAAAGATCTTCACATATCCAAAATGTTTGATACAAAACAGAGCCGGTGAAAAATCTACCCAAACCCAATGTTTCCCAAAATTAATATTTAAAGAAAGAGGCCCGACCTACTTTGAATGAATAATGACAATTAGACCCAATCAGTCACGTGGTCGCCTAAACAACCCCAAAATAGACAGGGAACACTAACGCTGGCAGCAGCGTGATGCGCCACCACTTCACAAGCAGCCGTGGTCGATTTAACCCAAAGCACACTTCGCACCCTCCGACTGGCGTTAAAAAACACTCTTCTCCTGAGATGATTATAATGCAGCATGTGTCTCACCATCATCTCCATTCACGTATCCGACCCGAGATCTGCGTCGGTACAACAGGACCCTACCTGATTCAGTTTTATATAAGTTGTCCCAGTCGAGGCGTCCTGGGTACAGAGTCAGGATGGGTCCAACTTACATCAAGCCGAACCTCACACAGCCCCCCCAACAATAATCCTACGTGGTTACAGATGCACTGAAACCTGATCCTCTTTGAGTGTTTGGAATCCCTCCTCCGTTTCCACGCTGCATCTTTCTGAGTGTCTGTTTGGTGTCATTTATTTAGAACCAAAGTGAGCATACAAATGAGCGCTGAAAGAGGGGGAGAGGAGGGAACACAGGGATGGAAACGGTAAAAAGGGGGATCACGGGGGCCTGATCCCCAACCCACCGCTGCTGGGGCAGCACTGACTGGATGAGGACGCAGCCCTCGGCCCCAGGGCAGGATTTCCGCGTCCTCTCCCTCCCTGCATCCCTCTCTCCACCTCCTGCGATCCCTCTCCATCCTCTTTTTAAGGGAACTCGGTGATGAGGGACCGGGGAGAATTGGGTTTTTCAACGGCTTGGCATGTGTGTGTCAGTGTGTGCCAGCGGATGTGTGCGAAAAGGGGAGGCGGGATCGCGCATGAATTACAAATCAAAGCAAAAGAGAATGCAACTAGAAAAAGCATCTATTTGGGCTACAAGATACCGTACGCAGGAGTCGGATATATGTTTGCACACGTGGAAATGATTCATAACCAAAACGATACCTCGCACAAACCAGTGCAAGTCACTACCGATGCTCCAGTAAACTGCGGTTTTAGCCGAGGTGCCAATTCTCACATTGCGTGGGTGATGTGGAGGGCGGGGACAGAGGAGGAGGCAGGGCAGAGTACGTGAGTCATGGTCTTAACTCCCGGGCTTTCTGCATAATCATTTCAGCTCACGCTCCGTCACAGCGAGCTGAATCACCAGACAGACACGTGGCCACAGACACCCGAAGCCAAAACGTCTCTGCCTGGCTTTCCTCACGTCACCTTGCACGTCTTTATCACACACCGTTTCAGGACTGTCTGCTACATCTCCCTGCCTAGTTACCACGTCTTTGACCCCTTGACTTTATGTAACTCGTGCTCGTAGTAATAGTAGTCTATGTTCATTCACGCAAAGTTAATCAACTGGCTGTAGGTGGAAGGCTTCACAACTCTTTCCTAGCCCTCTAATCAGGCCGCCGTTATAAGAGCCCACGGACAAATATATTCAAAGATTGCCATAATAGATTCAATCTGATTGCCTTTAGGACTCTAACACACTTTACACTTTGCTATTTCATGTGCAGCCATACTCTCAGCATGTCATTAGTATATGTGCACTGTGTGTTTTTAGTGGTGAGCCACATCAAAGACAAATTTCCATTGCTTTGTGGTGGACAATAAAGTTTTTCCTCTTTCTGATACAGACGCAATATAATTCATAATTTATGACATGTGCCTGTTAATGGCAGCTTAAATCCGCTGAAAATATGTGTGGTTTTGCTTCCTTCGGAGTTTGTTTACTCACTTGAATAATATGCCGAGAATTTAAAAACGGCACTCTGTAGGAACCAGAGTCGATGATCAGAATCGCTTACATCTGAACAACAGCAAACCAACCGGACAATCCTTCCCACAGGGATATGAGGCTGGTATTTTTAACCCTATTGTATTGAGTCTTGTCGGAGCACCTTTTTAGGTGGTATGTGCTTGGAGCCGTTTCCGAGCCAAACGTTCTTAGCAGGAAATGAGAACTGGCTGCCGACGCCCTGCTGACTTCAGCTTTCCCAAAGAATTCAGGGGTCACATGTCTCCGCGTCAGAAAACAAATCCTTCCAGGAACAATCTGGGGCAGAAATGAGCCTCTGACTCGAGGGACCTCCTGGATTTGTTAGACAAACAAACCTCTGACAGCAATCTTTCCGCGTACGCTGATGCTGATTTGCAACGCAAATGATCTTGATCAGTGGACACCGCAGGGAGAGTGCAGCAATGCTCCGACGACAACAGGGGGAAAAGCCCTCGCATCACGCTGCCTTAACAGCTATAATTGTGCCAGCCTTCGCCGACAGGAAGCCTTATCTCTGCTGGCCTTCTGTCTCCTTAAAGCGACAGGGACCCCTGCATGCGGTCTCTGGGGGCCCCTCCAGGCACCGATGGCTGTGTAAGCCATGATGTACATGTGGAGGCACTTAACTGGCAGTCTGCAGCTCTGAAAGTCACAGATCACTTGAGCGGGAGGAAGGTAAAAGAGAAAATAAAACAGGAATGCCGCCAGTCACCTGGAATTCAATCCCGTAGTTCTCCCTGCAGAAGTCTCGTAGTTTGGGGTAGACGTGCTCTTTCAGCGCGTTCCTCTCCGCCTCTGTGTCTGGAGACGAGAGAAAGAGGACAACTTGTTAAACAGACGTGAATCGCCCGCATACAGGAGCAGAAGAGACGTGTGAATTATAGTCAAATGAAGCCAGAGTTGATTGATGTCCTTAGCTCGTATTACTGCAGAGAAGCTTGCTTCCTCATTTGAACAATTTCAGACTCAATTCAGCATCATTTTTTTATTATCGACTAATCTGCTGATTATTAACCCATTAGTTTTTGCCTATGTTATGTCAGAAAATAGAGAAATACGCCCATAAACATTTCCCAACGTTCCGTCTTCAAAATGGCTTGTTTTGCTCGAGTGGCAGTTTGAAACTCCAAAATATTCAGCTGTCTGTCATGCGCGACAAAGAACAGCAGCAAATTGTGACGTATGAGCAGCTGGAACCCAGCAAATATTTTATACTTGGAAAAAACGGCGTGATTATTTGATAACCACAACAGATGCATTTTCTCGTGATCGATCGATTAATCAACTAATCGTTTCACCTCCAAGTCGTGCCAATATTGACGTCCCCGTGTTGATGTATATGTATATAGTTTTTTTTTTTTTTAGAGTTATGCAGCAACCTTTCCTGCACCCATGAAAAATCTGATTACCTAGGAAAGACACACACTGTTGAAGAACGTGGGACTGTCCAGCCTTACAAAGGCAGTGATCATATTGGACAGTCGGAGTGTCACAGAGTGAGAGTCCACGGCTTGTTGTTGTGTCCCACTTTTTTTCCTCCCCTCCTCTGTTTTCCGCTGTCTTCCAAATGGTTACTGTAATGTACTTGGACAGGCCCAGTCTCTTTCTCCCCCCGCTTTTTTCTGAAGGGTGTGGATGGATAGTTAAAAACAGAACATGCCCAACAGAGAGGCCGTGTGTGTGTGTCCGTCCAAGATGCGGACACACACGGTGGCCCGGCTCACAAACAGCCGCTAACCGTGTCATACGCATCGTGAGTAGTAGAGCCCGCAAATTTAGTCCGACGTATCTTTTCCTGATCTATCTTTAGTAGGGCTTCGGGCCGCGACCGTACGTGTATCCGCCCACAGCGGCCGCAGCAAAACAGCAGCTCAAAACTGAGCGGCTGTAACGGTATGCAAATGACATAAATGGCAGCTTCACCTCATTCCACCAGAGGTGCGTCAAAGTCCAACAAACATGTGATATCTTGCGGTGAACCGGTGACGATCATAATGGCAAAAATAGCAGCATTTGTGGAATTTAGATTAGAACTAGTTATGGCTTTAAGAAGTGTCGAAAGGTAGAAAGCAAGTGCATCTTTTATCTCGACGTGCCCTGACAGACTACACCGTGTTGTTTGCATTGTGCTGATAACGGCAAGACGCGGCTCCCTCTCTTCTTCTTCTTCTCTTGCATTTTGTTTGTGGGATGATGATGATGAGTTATGGCAGCCTGACGTATGTGTGCGTCTGTTGTGTGCACACCCACATGCAAAGGAACAAAGGCTGGATGTTACGCTCGCCCTCATTCTCGCTGTGTGTGTCCCTCCCTTCCAATTTTCCAATCTGTTTATTTCAATAGTGCCGACCAGTCTAGCTCTCCTTTCAGATACGTCCTGTCAGCTCTAGCTCTTTCTGTTTTGTTTTGTTTTCTCCCTCACTTCCTTTTGATTTCTCTCATCCTCCTTCATCCTTTAGGGAACTCATGGGCGGTCAGTTGAACACAGAAACACAGATAAATGTTCCTGGGTTTTGTTTTTTTCACTCTCTTCCTTCATTCTTTTATAGATAATGCTAGGGCTGCAACTCAATTAGTCTTTAATAGATGAAAATCAGCCTGTCAGAGTGCAAGATGGCATCTTCGTATTGCTTGATAAGTGACTTAAACATCAACAAAGCATCTCGGTAGTGCTCAGTGCTAAAAGTATAACAAGCCAAAAAGCTAACCCAAAGGCATTGTATAAAGTGAGTTATACTGACATTGCTTCAGCTGGTCCTTCATTCCTCTAGATAGCGGTCACTCTACAGCCGCCCCCTCCGACTCTCATCAACGAGGCTCTGACAAAGCGATCGCCCTGCTCTCATCAAGCTACGCCAGCTGACACTCCAGAGGCACTTGGTATGCACAACTGCTTGGAGATCTCTGATTAAAAGAGAGGGAGAACCAATGTCGAGTGTCTCAGCAAATAGAACAACGCTGTGACACAGTGGTGGTCATCCACATTGACATGGATGCTACAGTGTGTGTGTGTGTGTGTGTGTGTGTCTGGCGTGTTTAAAGGGTTGGTTCACTAGGTTTTGAGGCATCTGCCTCTGAAATGTCTGCCCCCAGAAGCGCTCCAGTTCTCAAATCCCCCCTCACTTTCATTGTATTAGGGTGGAGGCAGAAATCTTTGAGGCGCTTATTTCAAAAACTGAGTACATAAGAAAATGTATCCCCATGGTTAGATGACACTAGAAGTGAGAAAATAAACAGGAGATGTTGGACACATTTAGGGACCACAGCTCTTGTCATTTTCAATCTAACGCAAAGATATTAAATAGTATGACATATGGATGACACACAGTGGCTACAACACATAAAGATGAGTATCTTGGTGGTTAGGTGGCCTAGCCAGAGGTCCCCAACACCGGGGTCGGGGTTACAAGATAAATCCGAGGGGTCTCGATATAATTTTGCTTAACAAATTAGTATTTTTTTTTGCTTTTGTTGTAAAACGTTGGATGGCTTTACCTCTTCTGGCCTCTAAGAATCATCCACAGGCAACAATCTGAGAGGGTGTGAAAGAAATGTCGCTGTTTATATCAACAGTAACCAAACTTGTGGATACAGACATCTTGTTAAGAGGCCACAAACCAAAAAGGTTGAGAAGCACTTGTCTAGAGTATGATTTCATGCATCAGGCATGCTATGGTTATTTGTCATTTATTAAGCAAAAAAGCAATTTCCTGGTTCCAGCTTCTCGAAAGTGAAGAGGTGCTGCTCTCCTCTGTTGTATATCACTGTAAATTGAACGTCGTTGGGTTGTGCACTGTTGGTGAGACACGAAAATACTTTTGAAGACGTCACCTTGGACTCATGGCCATTACTTTCTGGCATTTTATAGACTCGATAATGAATTGATTCATCGAAAAAATAAGCGACCAATTGATAATGAAAATAACCTTTTGTTGTAGTTCAAATTCATGTCCCTCCAGGGCTGGACATTACCCCATGGCCCTATGGCCAGTGGCCACAGAACGCCACCAAATACTCCATGTAGATGGCCCCCTGTGGCCAACAAGTGTTTCCCCTGTACTGGAGGTACTTTGCCTTCGCCAAAGCAACGTTACAGTTCCACAAACAGGCCGTGAGAGAATATATGTATATATTATGTATGTAATATATATGTAATATGTTGACAAAGAACTTTTGAGTTTTCAATTTAAATAAATTATTATAAAAACATATTTTAATTCTGTTACTGTCTTTTCATCTATTGAAGTGTCACACTTCAAGGTGGTGTTACGGTGTGTTAAATTATACATAAATTACATAACCTTACATTTGGGCCACAAGAAATGTCTTTTGCCCACCAAATTTAGGGGCTTGGTGGCAGTGCTCGAAGATTTTAGCATCTATCCCTTCTCTCTCGCTCTCTCTCTCTCTCTCTCTCTCTCTCTCTCTCTCTCGTCTTTCCCGAAAGCAACATCTCATCGCATGCATTTCACAATCGATTATGCCACAAAAAAATGTAAGCAAAACATTGCTGAACCTGAACTGCAACGCTGCAAACGCACAGACAGTGAGCAAATTGATACCGAATGACCTAGAAGAAGAAGGCAAACTGTGGCTGTGGAAGTCAGCCGTCCATAAAGGCCAGATGTTCCTGCATTTCCTGATACTACAGGTCATCTGAATACCACTGGATCAGGGTGAAGGAGATCCACATGGCACTGGATGTAACAGTGATGGGTACTTCCTCACCTCGCTGCAAGTATCCTGCATTGTGCTTGATTAAATAACCGTAACAGTGGTTGTGTTAGACTACGCATAAAAACATAAAAATGTACTATAACAAGTTCATTGGGTAACATCTGCGCCAGCAGCTGTTGCCTCAAAAGCCACTAGTGGGGCTTTTTAGGGGCTTTGTCATGAAATACTCACATTTATGCCACAACACACTACACATTTAACAGCCCAATTATAGTAAACCATGTTGAATGACTCTCAAGATCGTGGAGACTCTCAAGATAGTAGGTAACCATGGACACGGCATGTTATCGTGAAGATTCAAATCTCTTGCCTCCACGCACAACGTCCGACCCGTCCAGTCAGCCATGATTATATCAAACATATTACATTTGTATGTATAAAATGTATTCCTGTAGTTTGAGCTGGACAATGACAAACGTGTCCACACACACGAGTTAAAGTTAAAGCAGTTACTTGACTGTTTATGGGGCTCGGCGTACACACAGCAGGTGGTGAGTTCCTGAATGTTTTGGGGGTTTTTTTGTAACGCAAGCAGGCTCCCTTTTGATATAGTTGTGTGATGAAATGCAAAGTAGTGAGATTTAGTCTAACACTGTTTATCAAAACGACTTTATCGCTGCCTCACTGGGAACCCCATAGCCAGATCATCACATTAAATTTTATAATCCTTAGTATTATGTTTTAATCTTGGGAAAACTGCTTTTTCAGGATGATAAATCTTTGCATGCAATGTCTTATTTCTGTCTGCGTCCTTGATATGGTGGGATATATGGAAGGGAAGAGAATTAGCATTATATTCCAAGGAGAATTTACGTGTGGGAGATGTGTTAAATATTCATGTGAAGTAACTACACCTCAGTTTTGGGAAACCCATCAATATATCTTTTTTTACAATGAAATACATTCTGAAAACAGAATCCGGAAATTACAGTTTAGAAAGATAAAATCCTCAAGAAGAAATGAATAAATGTATAAATGAATAAATATGCATTGGAAGCAAAGGACGCATACAGATAACTATACTGTATTTTGATGGACAAAAATAAAGAATACAATGAAGAGACTATGTTTGGGAGTCAAAACCACACTGCATTATATTATGGTGACTTTAAATGGAGCCAAAACTAGTGCGAGATTCCCAAAATGAATCCATCTTCCAGGAAGACACTGAATGAAACCTTCATTGGAAGCCACTGGTAGGATTCTGTTCATTTTCAATCTCAATTATCAGTATTGAGTCTCCAAACTCTCCCTCAGCAGAGCCCTTGATGTGCACATAAAATAAAATTCCCATTAGTTACAAACCACTTGCAGACCACACTAGTTTTCGTGAGGCTAATCCTGTTGGTTATAAGTGGTTAATCACGCTGCAACTTTACTCAGGTGTATCTAGCGGGCTGCTTGCCATCGTCGCCATCGTTCCCCCGTGGAATGCTTTTACAGCGTGTTTTCCACAAAATGGCTTGAATATCCAGGGAGATGAGCGGGGCCCGACACTGACCAGCCCCATGAGAAGCAATTTCTTAAACAAAAGCCACCCTTGACACGGACTGTCCACCTGTCAGCTCTCCCTCTGTCCTGCCTACCATCCCCCCATCACTCTCTCCTTTTTGTTCTCTTTCGCCAGACCCAGTTCCAGAACGTGGATCATTAGGCAGAGGGAGATATTCGTTGAAGAGGAAGGAGCATTGAATTGCGGACATCTGAGCTACAAACCTGCAGCACAGGCTGAAACAGGTAAATACAGTAAATCGGAACACTGGGGATAATTGTGGGGTGAAATGCGATGTAATTGGTGGTCTCCGTGGGCCTTGATGATGGTGCGTCGGAGGGGTAGATGATTTCATGTATCGCATCCCTACGGCCTCGTGCTTTTATCAGCTTTAAACAGCTTAAGTGATAGCTTGCATACAAATTGCGGCCTGTTGCACACAACCGGTGTCGGAGCCCCTGAGGTGACTACAGCAAGGTAATGGAGTTGTCTTGATATGCTTATATGGATCAACATGAACACACACACACACACACACACACATTGATGAATGAGACGGGCTGCATAATGCACTGAGCGCTACACACCAAAATAAATCACGTTAGGCTTTTGGTTTGCTGATGCCGTCTGGCTGCTGGCAGGATCAGATAGCTGGGTTTTTAATTGATCGACTGTGGCCGCGCGCACGCGCGCGGCTGTAAATCCACCCAAATTAGTTGTTTGTCTTACATTTAGGAATGCCCTTATATACTCGATAGCACTTAGTCTGCGGACAATGTACTTCAGCGACTAAATTGTTGTTAAAACTGAGCGCTGTGCCCCTTTAGAGACGACACAACAGAGGTCCGTGGGGGTGCGCCGCCGTTGCCTGTGGCTTTTGATTGAGGGCATCGGGGTCAGCGTGTTCAGCGGAGCCAACGCTCTAACCGGACAGCACATCAAACTCTTGGCACTGTACATCACAGCAGAGAGCATAAGCACAGACGCAAAACAAAAGGTGCAATGCTGCGATTATCGCCTTTCTAGCGTAACATATATTTTGTCAACGGCTATACAGGGACGTTTGTCAAAGCAAAGGCGATCCTGACCGGCTTTCGCTCTTCCACTACGCCGCTATACATGGGATTTAAATCAAAATGTTGGGAGGAATTCTCTTATTGTGACTGGGCACCATTGAAACGTGAATTGTATCCCTTTTGGGCCATGTTGTTGCCTGCTTGTCTGATTCGACCACATTATGCAGTACAGTTACAGTAAGGTCAATGCTATTAAATGCGTGCACAGATAGCCCCCTCTAGTGAACATGCAGGAACAGCCTCTGCAGCAGGATTGAGGGCAGACCTGGGTCGCCAGCTATGAATAACTGTAGTTCTTGGTGTGCATGCTGAACCGCAGAAAAATGCAAACAACAGCAAAGGGTGCCTTATTGCACATGTGACTTGAGGGTGAAGTTGCAGGGGGAGTCGGCAGCGTTGCTGCGCTACTGTGTACCGTTTATGGCTTCGCCGCTGGGATGTGGCACAGGACACCAGCACCTCGCATCAGTGGAAACGGCAGTTCGTAATTAGCTCTTTTCACAGCCGAGATGTGCGTCTTTCCATTTGTGCCGACGGTGTGAAAAGAACTTGGAATAGCCCCCCTCATCGTTTTTCCATCCATGTGTAGATTGGAGCGTTAAATCTGTGCTGTGGCGGGATGGTCTGAATGACTGAGTCAGCTACAGGTGGCTAAACAATGGCAGACTTCTCACCGTCTACTGCAGGCCACAGCACTGCAATAAAATCATATTCATTTTTTTTCTTGGGGGGGGGGTGATCCAGAGAAATTTGCTACGTGAGGGCAAGCAAATGACCATTTTAATGACTCCATTTTAATCCTGGCATGCCCTCCTTCCCTCCTGTAGCCTACTCTACTTCCCCTTGTTTACTCCAGTTTTACTGAGCCTATTTTTACCCCCTTGCCCAGAGGGCATATTCAAATACAGAGCTGCAACTGGGTGTCGCCCTCACGACCCAACTGTCTTGCACTCTGCTCACGCCGTGCATCTATTATGTCATTGTCTTATTGGGAGTAAATCGTGCACCGATTTAGTTTTTGGCCAAGTTATCTTAGTTTAGGATATTTACTTAGTTGTTCTGTTAAGTGGACCTTTTTAAATGCCAGTGCCCGGATACTCAGCTACACCTTTTTATACGGGCCTATATCAATACTGGATCACAAGATCACATGCTTGGAGAGCGGCGTTATTTCATGTCCAGATGAAATAACACAACACTGTTGCTTGAGTTCTTTTTTTTTTTTTTTTTTTCCTACAGCACTGGCAGCTGACGCTTTACGATTAATCCTCAAGAACTGTCCACACAACTTACATACTCACAAAGACTGCGACTTAACTACCTAACCACTAGCCCATGTCCATTTCCACTGCAGACAATTCAACTAAACTATCCTAAAGTGCCAAAGACGCGTGGCTCCAGAATGTAACACGATTATTTGAGAGTCTGCAGGCTTGAAGAGAGCGTGTAGGATGGGGATGCCACCCTGACCCTTACCGTCGGGGTTGGAACAGATGAAGATCCGGACACTGCGGCCGGCGGGGACGTTGTTGGGCGGCAGAGCGTTGACGTTGCCGCTGATGGCAGCCCTGCGCAGCGCCGACTCCCGCGGGCAGGGCTGCCTGCTCCCCACTCCCGACGGCCACATGGGGGGCGACTTCCAGCGTGGCTGCACAACACACACACAGAGAGAGAGAGAAGGGGAATGTTAGCGCGTCCAGGGGCGCACACACAGGCACATGGACAAGACGTGCATGCTTGTGCACAGATTCCCCAGATCCATCCACACACACACACACACGAGGGGGGGGGTTAATTATGGCAAAGGCACTGGAGCTGCCTCTAATGGGTTTTTAATTTGCTGCTAACTTTGGACACATTTGCAGGCGTTGACATAATTCCTGGAGACAAAACATGTGCCTAGGACTTGGACACCGCGCTGCAACATCTGGTCCAAAGTGGTCCAAAGTGGTCCAAAGTGGTCCAAAGTGGTCCACTGGTGGGTTTTGTTTGAAAGAGGAACGTGTGACTTTGCTCTTTTCTAACGTGACAGTACGACACTGTAGCAACAATAAGAATCGCTGTGGGAAAATTATTATTATTATTATTATTATTTTTTGTACTCCTGGATTGCCAAAACTCTTGACACCCATGGCGCGCGCGCGCGCGCGCACACACACACACACACACACGCACACGCACACCGATCAAGTTGGGATGGATCAGCCAAATCTCCTCCAAACACAGCAATGAGACCGGATGTGTTACTGCAGCGTGTGATGGGGACATAATAAGATATTACGCACAGCCTGCTGCCGTCACGGTGCATGCGTAATGTGTATACATGTCCTTGGACGCATTCATGAATCGTCATGCCACCGTGTTGACAAACAGACAAACAAAACCAGACGATACAAATCTCGAATAGGCGGAACAAGGCAAGCGCCGGTCGTATTCCCACCCCGGAGGAGATGCTTGTAAGAGGCGAATAACCGCTAAGAAACGGAACGGTTCTCCCGCCGGGAGCCGGGATCGAGTCGCTGGTTCCCCCGGAGTTGGTCTGTCCTGAAATCTGTGTCTCAAAGACGGGACACCTCGAGAAAGACAACAAAAGGCTGGTTGGGGGGGGGAGAGTTGGGCAGTCCACTACTGAACACCGCGTCCACAGAGGGGACCAGGCTGGAGGGACGGGCACCACAGCTGGACGCGTGTTTGGTCGCTCACGTTCACGCGCTTCATCGTGCGGCTCCCGGGGACGTCCAGGCGTCGAGCGCGGTGCGAGGCAGGTGGAGGCGGCCGTCCGCGCTGCCGCGGCCGGGAGAGACGACGCCGAGAGACGGTGGAACGGACGCCGCGCGTCGGAGTGCTGCTCCCCGTGGCATCCTGCCGCTGCCTGAGTGCGAGCCGAGCGAGCTCTGAGAGACGGAGGGAGGGAGGGAGGGAGAGAGGGAGGGAGGGAGAGAGAGAAGCGCGGCAAAGCGACGAGAAGCGTCGACCGGCCGGGATTTTCAGTATAAAATCCCCACACACACACACCGCTTGACACTGTGCTTTTTTTTATTTATTTTTTTTTACCGCGAACTGCGTTCCAGACGAGCACCAACACCAGGCACGAAACGCGGCGGCGCGCCTTCTTCTTCTTTTTTTAAATTTTCTTGTTTAAGTTGGAGGTTGAGGCTTTTCCCGTACTCACCGCGAGAACTGGCGCTTTTACGTTCAAAGCCTCGGCGGCTGGTTTCCGGCTGCGCGCTCGCGTTTTCGCTCCGACTTGACGGAAGGTGACTCCGGATGCGCTTTATGTCGCCGCCGGCCGCCGTCGTCCGCCCCCAGAATGGCGCGAAGTCAGCGGCGCGGCGTGGCACGTGACGTCAGCCGACGCGAACAAACGGCGGCAGTAGTAACGGTAGAGCGACGTTGCCGTCACGCCGGCGTCGTTTTTACGTCACGTCTGCGCTTCGCCCAGTTCACGTATCCGGGTCTACTCATAAAAGTGAAATGTTGTGCTTTTCACTTGGCCGGGTTAGCCTCAACCGGGATAAGCATTAGCCTGAACGCGAGCGAGCTGTGACCAGAAATGGCTAAGTGGACTTAGCTTGATGTCGCGCGCCCAAAAATCTCCTTCCACACGAGGCGCTATAACAAGCCTAGTCTGTGTGACGATACGAAGTTAAGGGGCGTTAAGGAACGTGCAATGCGTTACTTTTTTTTTGTTTAATTTTAGTAGCTTATTACTTATTAATAAATAAATGTAGTAATTAATTTTTACTAACGACGACCTGAGTGTCAAACCTTTTGCCTGAGAAGGGGGGGCTTTCAGCCCAGAGGAGGAGGAGAGGGGGGGGACGAGGAGTTTGAATGAATTGCTTTATCGATAAATGTACCTCTGCTCTGCAGCCTCTGGTTATTCGCGCCGGAAGTTTAAGTGCATTGGATTTGCACTAAACGGAATTGATTACTGTGCTGTTCTTGTGAGGGGGGAAACGCTGAACCATATATTTCCACCCCCACTCAGCCTCGGTGCTCAGCGGGCGGCAGCAGCAAAGCATTTCTCTGAATCTGAGTGTGTCTGTCGCCTGAACCTGAGGTTCAGCCTCTGCACTTATGCTTTTAAGTTATGGTCGTCTGACGGAGGAGCCGAGCCTATAGATGCATAAGGTCCTTGGCTAATATTCCATATAAGACCACTCTCAGATGCTTATGTTACATTTTTACAGCCACATCTCTCATCTTTTACCACATCCAGGTCCTAGACGAAGATAAATTAAGGAAAAACTTCCATTTTATATCAATAATGGGATACAGTGGATGGACAGCGTGATAGAAAATTGCGATCTAGTAAGCAACATCTCATAGTTCCAAATCGATAAACACCATAAATGACCAGTGACCACTGCAAGAAGCTGGAAAACTTGCTGCAATTTCACATTTCATTTGCCACATTTAGGCAGCTACTGCACCAAATGCACAATAATATTCAATTAGAACTGATCTAACTTATTCCTGGCACATTTTAAAGTCTAGAGGACACATTGCCGTGACGACAAATGCCATATGTAACACATTATTTCCGTAAGATAAGATAATTAGGCACTAGATGACTTACTTGTCTGCTGCAGGTCTTGAGGATGATTCTAGGGCTCTGCAGGCTCACGCCGACCCATTTAAGGCAGCCTGCAGGACCACCAGCTCACACCAGAACAAAATTCAGACTCCGGAAAAGCTCAAGTGGAGCACCGGGGACCGGAGCCTTGTTCCCAACAGCGTTATGACCTTTCTTTACTTGACTGTACCGCTCCCTCTCATAATCCCGTCATGTAATCAAGAGTGCACCTGCATTGGATTAATGCACGAAAGGATGCACTTTACAGAGCTTGTTGGCATGACGTGATGTGGCAGGTGAAAAGTGTGTTTTTGCATGCAAGCAGGCTTTGCTGCCAGAATTTCTGGGCCCTGTTAAAATGGCACATGGGGGCTTGAAAACAGTAAAAGTGTATAATCTCTGGCATGCTGTTATAGGCCCCCTATAAAATAACTTAACCCCGGTTTGGTGCCATTAAGAGTGAGTAACCACCTTTGGGTGAGTGACGTGTGTGCATTCAAGCGTGTTCACAGTAATTGCGAGTTGTTGGGTTTCTTGGCATGCATGCATGTGTATGTGTTCCCATCCCCCAAACCCTGGACCACTGTAAGCGGGTGTGAGTCACAGTGGTGGCAAGATGTGTTGTGTCACCTGGGAGACACTTGGACACAAAGAACAGACACTAGCTGTTCACTTGGCGAACGTCCACATATACACATTTTATGCACACGTACACACCGGCTTCACAAATGGCTGGTGATGGATGGTTGTTTATGCAAAGCAGCTGGAAAGGAATGGAGGGAGGCAGGGAAGACAGTTGGGGATGTCTATTTCTGTGTGCTACCCATTGGTACCACTACATTAACTCCTTAATTACAATGTCCACTCTGAACTGTTGGCTGACTCGGAGATCAAGAGCATTCAGCTTCACATGGCCATGCACCTTTGGCTTTTATGTCATTGGTATGATTCATGCTGTCATTTGGAATAAGTCGGTGTATTTGTTGCAAATGAGTGTATTCCTTTTGTCCCCCAATACTTTGCTAATCAATATAAATGTTAAACTGTGTAAATGGAAGGCACAATCAATTCTTAAGGAGAAATGACAAAAACAGTAAAGGAGAATATAATTAATAAATACAATAGAGGCAGATTAAGATCTAAGTGCTTTACTTACTATATTATAACAATGAACATTTAATTAAATAAATAAAAAAATGTTAATTGACAATTAACATTTCATATTTTTTGTACTGGTAAAATCTCTAAAATGATGTGTACTTTTAGAGTTTATTTAATAAGACAAACAGAAAGCCTTCGTGGTATAATTGTAAAACGGATAAATGAGTGATTCAGGTTCATTCCTACACAATCTAATTGACACCAACATTAGCGAAAAGCCAGCACAGCGGAGCTTTCAGATAAATGCTAACGTGCTCAGTGACGATGCCAACGTGCAGACGTTAAGCAGGTATGATGCTTAGCATGTTCATAATCATAGTTTAGCGTGTTAACATGCTAACCCTTTGCTAGTTAACAGTGAGCACTAGGTATAGCTGAGGCTGGTGGGAATGTCAGTTTTGCAGGTATTTGGTATTGGACACATTTAAATTTTGACCTGATGGTGGCGCTAAATGAAACGTTGAGGAATCACCAAAGTTATTACAGTTCATCCTAAGGAGGAGTCATAAGGGTTCATCTTCTGGGGACCATAAATATCTGTTTGAATCTTTTTTTTTTTAATGGCAATCCATCCAATAGTAGAGGTACTGACTGACTGACTGACTGACCGAGCGACAGCCATGGCTAAAACATTAGTCGGGTATACAGTATATGTAAGGCTCCAGCCATATTCAGTATATGCTCTTCCTTCGGCACGTCCTTGAATCTCAACCTGCTCCTGGGACATCATGCAGCGTGACCACACACTCTGTCCTCACCTCATTTCTTTCCTCTAGTGTTCATTTCCACAGAGCACTGAGTGAACCTGCACTGGCTATAACATCGCTGATTGCCTGTGTAATCACAGGTCCCTTCAAACTATCGCTACCGGGACGCCCTCACATCCATTTTCCTCGAGAGAAAGAGCCAATTTTAATAATTTCATTTGCATGTTCAGGTTTGTCAGTAGTCTATGAATAATTAGGTAATTTTCTGATTTCCTGACTTCCATTCCAGGAACAGATGCCGCATACCAATTTATTTATGCAAAGTAGATTAACTTTGGTACCTTGCAAATCACCGGGTTTATTCATGAGTGAAAAATCTACACCGCCGATAAACAAGAGCAGCTCTTACTGCTTTGGCTGTGGTGGGTAAAAAAAGATTCGGCCAACTTTGAGCACGAGGTATTTTTCTATAAATGCATCTGTCCTCCTCCACGTTTCCTCCAGACAATGTTTACGTTCACAGTCCGAGAACACTACTCTCATATCAAAACCCCGGGAGATACGCAGGCTATAACTGAATAAAAGCCCAGCAGTGCAGGCTTAGGGGGACTCAAACATAATCCTGCTATTAGCCAAGACAGGATTCCAACCAGAGCTCTCAAACAACAGTTTCCCTCACTCTTTCACTCTTTCACCAGCAAAACCTACAACAAAAGAAAGAGGCATCATCACATCATAATACACACTGATGAAATAAAACAGGATGTCACAGTGCAAGAGTGCAATACATTATATTGGTGAAAAGGTCAGCTGACAGTATGGACAGTACCACGTACCTACACACATACAACATTTTGCTTCTATTTGGAATAAGACATTGCTGAAACATTGCGGTAAAGGCTGGTGAAAGTTCCTTCAAGTACACTTTTGACATTGCAGTATTTGCTTCTGCTATATCTAAAGTAGATACAATATTTATGCTATGCTGCCACTCACTGATAGCTGTCTTCACTTAGCCATAAAGCCCAAATAAATAAAGAATAACAAGACTAAGAGTCTACAGCAACGCTAATGGCTCTGTGAGGCTGCACTACTTTGCGCTAAATGCTAACGTCAGCATGCTAATGTTGCTCACCACCTTAGTTCAGAGTGTTAGCATGCTAACATTGTTAACTAGCACTAAGCACAAAGTAAAGGCCGATGGGAACTGCACAAGTATTGAGCATATTAAAAATGATGGCACTGGAGTCACAGGTGCTCAATTAATTATGAGTCAGAAATTAGCTCGAAGTTTGAGCTACACTGCACTGGAATCATAACTTAACTGCTAATTTAAACAGCAACACATTTAGTCTCAGTGTGTGCTGTTGATGTGTTCCTGATAAAGACACAAAATCCTAGCTGCTCGCTCATCTGAAGTCGCTCTGACAAGATTATCAGCCAAGTATATGAACCAAAATATTGAATACTCAACAATTCGAGCCAGATTCAAACAGACTTTTACACAACATGTACAAATCTCCTCCCACTCCTCGTGCTAACTTCCCTCAGAGTGTGAATCCTCCAAATCAACAAGCATCGGCCAAGACAATTTAGTTATATTTGGTCGCTGGGAGTGCGAGATGCACTTCAGCGTTGCCTTTGTGCCAAACCAAAGCCTAGGTGAGGGCCACGCGGTCATCTGCGGCCGCGTCGTCAACCGTGGCACTTCTCACCGCTCGCCAATTAGCGCTTTTGTTTGTGCTCCCACTGTGGCCGCTGGCGCGTAATTGATTTGAATCCGTGTTTCTGTTTTTGTCAAGTGGGTGAGCGTGAATGTGCGGTGATTGCGATACAGACGTGAGCACACGAACGCGCAGGCACGAAACGCAGCGTGTGCTTGGCGAGCGCGCACTGACCGCGCACACACATTTGCGCAAGCGTACAGGCATGGCAGTAGGCACACACCCACTCTCACACACTAACTGGCAGGAACACCCACGGCGAGGAAACTGTTTGATTCAGCTGTTATGTTTAGCTTTTGTGGACTATTTAAATGGAAATCAGCACTTCAGAATGAGTTGAAGGTTGTTGGTTCAACATACAGTGGTGTGTGTGTGTGAACGTCCTGTAACATATATACAGTAGGTGTGCATCCACTTGCATTAACAAATAGGTGATGCGACTTGTGTTGTAGAAAAGGCTTTCAGCAGACGCATGATCAACAAGGGATTATAAATTATGAATGTAATTATTAGAAGATATTTGATTTTTTTTTTTCATCTCTGTGCATGTAAACTGCATAACGCACTTTACGCCCTTTAAGGTGAATAGGCTCCTTGACGTGTCAACAGTAGAAAAAGGTGTAAATAATAGAATTAATGATGGCAGAATTCCATTTAGCCGCTTCAGTTTCAGGGTCCTGGTATTGTATACGCTTTAATTAGAGCTCACATGTCAAATGTCTGCTGTGAAAAGGCCTGTGATCAGCGGGTTATCTCACAATAGAATTTATTCTCATAATATCATGACTTTTTTCTCATAGAATTGTGACTTTATTCTCATAATATCATGACTTTTTTCTCACAAGATGCTCAGGGTATTAGGACTCTCTTTCTAGAAGTTATGCCTTAATTTTTGTTTTGGCAACACCATTCTCAAAATCTTTCTCTAGCATGCCTCCAAAACCCTGCTGCACTATTACAACACAATGTGGTGGGTTTCCAATTAAATTTATTTGAAAGAATTTCAAACTGCACTTGGTGCTCAGTTTCTAAGGGAAAATGTCTCTTTCTTTAAAGTATATGACTCGTACTCCCAACAAAATGGCAGTAATCAGTGATACACATGAAGGTGAAATGAACGAACCTTGCATTCATCACATGCTGAGGTGGCTCCACCCTGCCCTGCTGTGGAGACGCTGGGACAGGTACTTGGCATTCATGCTACTGTATATTTCTGCATTGAGAGTTTATATACTGTAGTCATGTGACGTTCCGCCTGCTTGCATTACAAAGGAGCTTTTACTGCAAGGGATCCATGACAGCAGTGCTAATTGGGCCTGTTCCTCTGTAGTTCTTCCTGTAGTTTGTACGCCGGCGACTTGCCTGTTTGTGCGTGAGAGTGTGAAAGAGACACGGAGGAGGGAAGGCTTGCTCCAACTCGGTTTCCTCATTAGATGACACTTTACAAAGATGTCATCCGGACTGGACAGGCTGCCGCCCTTCCTCCGTTTTGTATGTGCGTCTGGGTTTGGGGGATGAGGCGGGGGTCCTGGAGTGAAACAGATCTTATTCAAAACCAGTGAGCAAGTGGCAAACTGAACTTAAACACAACGTAAGAGCGTGTGTGAGGCACATGTAACAAATAAAGTAAAAAGTTGTTGCTGTTCCTTTCTCCACGATTGAAACTTCCAAGTGTAGGGATGACAGTGAGGGCCACATGTCTGCTAGTGTTTAAAAAACAATCCAGAGCATTCTGCTCGACCCGTCATTAACCCTGTGATGGTTGGCCGATCAGCCAGGCAACTGACAGAAGGGGTCTCAGGCAAGATTAACCGTCCACGTGAATTTATTTAGTTCATAATGGAAGGTCCCGGCAGATATTTACAGCGCCTCTGTCAATGATTGGCAGAACAAACAAAACAATGCATGACATAAGGAACCAGAACCCTGGCCCTCTTTGGCTCGGTCACTAACGGGTCCTCAAACAGGCGCTGCGACCTCTCTCCTCGTTTCCCTCATCACAGACTCCCCTGGAGCTCCAGCCTTCTCCCTTATATAAAGGTGGACTCACCCACTCCCAGAGACAATCAATTATCTGTTACCCAGCCCCTACAAGGATAGACGCCTTTCAATTTACTATAATATCACCTAAAAATATCAAAATTTAAAAGTTTATTTTAAACTATCTTTCCTTAAAAAAAGTGCTTTTCTACAGCCATTTCCCCAAATGTAAAAAACACCCCTGCCACTACCTCACTCTTGGTCTCTCCCCAGGACCCCCGTCTATTTATTCGAGTGGAACTTTCCAACCGGGTTTGGCAGTTCAGGTCCCGGTCAGGGGAAGAGACACGCCCCCCACAGGTGACAAACATTTTAACATGACCAAACAGTTTGAATCTGACTTAAGTCATGGGGTTTGCCCATGACAAAACCGTTTCTTAATTTCTTTTCTTTTCTTTACTAGCAGCACGAAGAGCCTGACATTTTTTCTTTACTCTGCCTATTAACCCACCTATAGAAACGTACATGTATGGAATTTGCATGTTTCCTGTCACGTCGACCTCTTCAGCAGCCGAGCGTTAACTCTTCTGCTGTCGTGTGTTTTAATTATATATGGGGAAAATAGCAGCAGGAATACGGCTGCTTTAACATGTCACATTCAATGAGGGCTCAGACTTGCGTTCATGTGCTTTTGGGAAATGCAGTCACGCAATAGCGATGCATCGTGTGACGACTTGGCCTCAGTATGGAGGCGCGTGAATGGATGTTGCAGAAAAAGGACAAGTGATTAGGAGGAGCAGCAGCGCATGGGGTTTAAATTGCGCACACACGGGGAAAAAGTGACAGATGGAAAGCAAGAGTTCAAACGGCAAAAGACAAATCATCGACAGATCCGTATCTTCACAACCTTACAACTTCTCTGTTTTGTTCAGTGAGCGGATCCTGTCACAATGCTTAATGATATCAAAGATTTAATCTTGTGGAAGCGCGTCCCCTGATGCTCCCCGCCTTCCCTCTGACACAATCAAGAGAGGAAACGGCTTGTCGGACTTGAGAAGCGGAAGTAATAGGAGCTCTTCAGCACTTGGTTGGACTTAGTTCGGCTTCCCGGGGAGCTTACAGAGCAGAACTATGAAGGCAGCACGGCCGTGACCTATTGTCACATTAATCTAAGGATGATAGGGAGCCTGCTAATTCTCCATTCTTGTCTCATGGGATTAATATGATGTCAGGACAGGAAATATGACCCTCCATCTGGTGATAATTAGTCATGTCAGCTGCAGCAAGTATGACTTTCGACAAGGAAAGAAAGGTTTGGCGTTGGAAACGTCTTTGGAAATCTGGCAAAGATGTCAGCAGAGAAAGTTGTTGACTAAACAATACAAAATTGGTCATACGGTATACACAATACTAAAATGGGATGGCAATACTTAAAAAGCCAAAAACAGAGACAAATAACAATGGATTTATTAACAGTTGTCTTGAATACGGCCGGCGTATTCCTCAATTTTAAGTGAGGGGTAATAGCCGACAAGTTTATTTTATAACCAATTTGAATCCTTCTGTCTCTTGTCCCCTGTCACACTCCTGCCCGACGCGTCTCCACATCTTTTTATTTTCTGTCCAGTCTTGCTCCTGTTTCCTCTCATCTTCATTCTTCAGCTGCCCCTCAGACCTGCAGGCAAACAGCTTCGCCGCCGCTAATGTTACTTCAAAAGCCTTCTTTTTCCGCCTCGCACCGTCGGTTGATTTGCACGTCCAGAGTCATGAAAATATCGAGCACTTTTCAAATGACATTTGCAAGGTTCTCAATGAGTAGCGAATTAATCTTTTCTGATTGCTGGTGGTGGTTACACAAATAACCCTCCAGTCTCCAAACTCTTTAGCTTAGCCTCACTGGCGCGTTCATTTAAAACTACAAACAAGCACCTATAGGTGTCCGGTGATACTGTTCAATTAGTAAAAGTTACTTAATACATTCCAACCATGCAGAACCGTTTATTTTCAAGTGGCCTTTGTACCAAATGAAATATGCTAGCATTGAAAAGTCTATTAAACAAATATATGACGAGCGACCCCTTTCACATTACATGTAATCATGTAATCCATTGTTGACATAGAAATATTGTTGAGCGCAGCTGTAAAATCTGGCTGCATCACCATCCTGCTCCTTATGAACACTTCCTCTAGGTAACGCTGTGCTTGTGTGTCTAAGTGTCCGTCACGACTGGTTGGCTGATTCATGCTGATTCATGTTAAACGTATGTAGCACGGTGTCACGCCACCGTACCAGAATCTTCCATCGTTGCATGAAGCGTTACTGAATCTTTTTACTCCGCCGCTGGAGTAAAGCGAGCTTAAATTAGACTGATGTGCTGACGGACGTGGCATCACGGATGGATGTAAGACTGTGCTTACAGGTAGCAGCTCACCAGTGAGCAGACAACAGAACGGGGGGAACAACGCCACTCAAGTCCATCATGCTCGAAATCCCCTGTCATTTCTCATCCGGCAGTAAAACTGTTTGTTTTCGTCTCTTTCTAGCCCCGCTGTCTTTTAGTTAAAACACAAAGGTAGTATTTATAGTTGTAGTATTTTCCTTTTTGGATGCGAGCCTTCCACTTGGGAATTGAGGTTAAATAATATGGGTCACAGTTTTGTCAAAACATGAGTGAATCGAGCTTTGCGCATTTTAAACCTCCAGAATTGCAGCTCTATTGTAATTATTACTTTTCAAGATGGATGGATAGATATGTGGTGATAGTGGTGGTGTGTGAAAGAGATCAATTCGTTGTATTATGAGAGGGCTGTAAGAGGCAACCAGATGATGTGAATTCAACTCACGGCCAATCACATGGGAGTGATGGATGTGGTCACGCATGTGGTTGTGTGTGTGTTTGTGTCTCATCATTTCCGTCTCTACCCGTCGGTAAACATCCCTGTCCACGTCTCTGCTCCACAATGGTTGGAGGCTCTGGTGACGCGTCTGATATTATACGCAGCCTGTGGGAATTAAAGTGAGTGTCAAAGGTCACAAGAACGGGAATCGCGGTGTACAGATGCTTCTCACTGCAGGCATCCAAAGAGCTTCACAGCGAATCCACACAAATGCTGAATATGAAAAAAAGATGGCGCTTTTATTTTGTATGAGTCTCGGGGAGTTGGATAGCACGTGTATAAAATTCTTTCACATCTTTGGACAGGTGTCTGTTAAAGTTGGGCCTTTGACTGGCTACAATTCCCATCACATGCATCTGTGAGACTCCAACAGTACCTATGGCAAATGCTGAATACTAATACACTATATCTTGCTCACACTTAATAATCAGATAACTATTATGTGCCTATAGTATGTTTTTACAAGGTGTATAATAAATCTTTGGTCACAAAAACACCTTGCTTGCGTCCACAAGGTCAAACAAATTTGCTGAAAACACGTCTTACCTC
>JAVQJF010060894.1:0-28836 GCA_036023855.1 Gadopsis marmoratus
GTTGTGTGAGTTGTTGAACATCTCTGTATGTGATATAACTCTGCTCCTTCTTGCGCAAGAATAAAGTAACCTGAGTAATGATTTTCAACCTGGTCTCGAGTAGAATATTTTTCTAACAGCAGCCCAATCAGATGGGCTCAAGTACTCCTTGATGGCATTTTGCCTCTTTTTTTTTGTCAGTAGTCAGTCAAGATTGTATTTGTACTACTAACATTTGGAGTTGTATTAACTGGACATTTCAACCATTTATCTATTTATTTTGTGTTCTTTTTCTTGGTTATTAGTTTTCAGGCGCTCAATTTCAACAATAGACTCAGGTTGGTTGGGAACTGGAATGTGTCCTGTGGAGTCAGACCACCATGGTTGGAAGGTTATTGTGACAATAAATATTCATGTACCCCCTGGAAACAGCAGAAGTAACTCCCGGGTTAGAAGTACACCTCATTGGGAATCACTGCTTTAGGGAGCTGCAGTTAGATGCTGTATGTGGGGCTGACTCAAAATAAACTACAGTTCCCATGGTCATAACGAAGGAACATGGCACCCAGTGCAACGGTGTGGCTCATTCATGTGTTTTTAAAAATTCTTTGTTAAAAAAAAAAAATTTAAAAAAAAGGAAAGGAGGTCTCAGGATGAATTAATTGTTGGTTTTGGTCTTTTCATGGGATTTGCTGACAAAAAGCGAATATAGAATATCACCAGCCTTATCCTTTAATAAGGGTCCCTTACCATTTCTACCAGTGACAAATAGAGGAAAATCCCAGCAGTAACAGCGAAGATCCACTTCTGCACTTCCATCTCTGAGGAAACAAACAGACCAATGTAGAGCCCCATGAAGGCTGTCAGAGCGCTGAGAAAGTTCATTAGCACAGCAGTCTTCACTGAGAGTCCAGAGCTGAGCAGCACTGCAAAGTCCCCTTTGAGGCAGAAAGTAGACGAAAAGTAAGTGGTCAGTCAAGCAGAGTGTTTCCTGGCCTCAGCCAAAAAAACCAACAAAAGCGTTCCCAAAGTAAGTACCGTGACCTCTCACCCATCTCGTGCGGAATCTCATGGCACAGAATGGCCACGGTGGTCGCCATGCCAGTCTCGGCCGAAGAGGAGAAGGCCGCCCCGACAACCAAGCCATCGGCAAAGTTATGAAGGCTGTCTCCCACGATTACCATCACAGCCAGCAGAGGAACGCCTTGTCCTGGGAACACAAAGGGAGCCTGTGTCGTTGAAGCTCATGCTCAGACCGTGACATGCCAGGAGACTAATTACAAAGTACATCACATTTAACTGTGTTGTGCAGCTCGTATTGGAGGAGCTTACTCTGACGTGAAGGCCTCCTTGTGCCTGCATGTTTAGGAGATGCTTCTGTACACTCCAAGTCGTCCAATGGTCCCTGACGGATACAGATAATTATTCGCAGCAGAGTTTTGGACTTTTTAAACCCTTGATTCTAATTAGAGAAATTAAAAATGATCAAATGAAGGGAGCTGAATCAGACAAATTCACCAAAACTGGATATTTTTATGTGACAAGAATGGTTTGAAAATGGGTCCCAGTCTGTAGTTTAAAACAAATGCGCTTTCTGCGTGTCCAAAAATGTTCTAGTTTTGAAGTATGTATTTAACTGTTTGCACATGATTCAACACAAGCTATGAAGTGCATTCAGAATGATTCAATACTTCTCATTCTCCAGCATCCTACATGCCGGTTTCTTCACTTCCTCCCACAACACTCTTCGTTGCCTGTTACATAAGAGCAGTGCAGAAAAATGTATTTAAGTGAATTTCAGTCGAGCCTTTTTCAATGTGAACTTGGTTTCAGTGGATTCATACAGTCCTTGATCTGCAGCGTGTGTGCTCAGAGAGGTTTTGATAGATGAGATTTGGGCCATTGCAAATAAAACAAAAGTTCTGCTCAAATTGTGCCATAATTGACTGGTCCTTCTCCTGTCAACAGTGCCCCCTAGCAGAGCTATGCTGTTTAAAACAAGTGCATTAGTGCTTTCTTGATGGTTCACTGGAGGAGTAGTGTGGGAGTGAAGCATCACTGGGATGAATTAAACTGTATTGGCTTTAGTAACTGCACAGTAGTGGAGCACAGTCAACATAATGTTTATCCAATGTGTTACATTAGCCGCTACGACAGCGGCTTCTTGTTTTTTGGAAGCGCAGTAAGCTTTACGGCCACAAAGTAGGAATTAAACGTGAATTGTTGTCACAATAACTAATAAATTACCAGCTATAATAGGCCAACTGCACAGGACATGCTTCCCACAAACCTATGTTAATACTAATAACAATACACACCTATTTTTGTGAAAACTAGTTAGAAAGTAAGCAGAGAATGTAACAATAAATGTAATGGATAAATGGTTGAAATGTAGTAGTAGTAGTGCACTACTACTACTACATTTCATTACATTACAAACGTGGCCAAACATAGTGAAAAAAGAGAGACCAGTCATCTACAATTCCAGAATTAATATGTCTTGTATGAAAAATAACTGTAACAATATCCACTATTATATAAATAAGTCTTTAAAATCAATTCAAATAAATACTTTGGATCAGACAAAAGAGTAATGTGAAAGCAGTACACCCTATATGTTATGTTTTAGTGTTTTCTCTCTCCTCTAGGCATGTTTCAACATTTTGCTGTTAAACTTCCAGGAACTGCCTTGTCATGGTCCCTGTGTCTCCTCTATCCAGTAAATAACAGGGACGATGACGGGAAGCAGGATCTCCTGCCAAGAACACTATTTAAAAAACAGAATAGTCCAGACTGGGTAGTTGTGACACTCACCAGCTGTATGGTGGAGATGGACTTGCCCCTCTGCTCTAAGGGAAGGTCACTAGAATGACCCTGCAGACAAAAGAAAGTCACGAGACCACTTTCAACAATCAGCTCTGCAAAAGTTCATAGCAGGCCCAAACTTGCTTGTTCATGGAAAACTCTAAAAGTTCAACCTATGGCTAGATAAGGAAAATCATCCACAGCCCCTTCCCCTTGCCAGACTATGTTAGAGTATTTTGCTACAGTATGTGTGTCATTTTTGTGTCATTGAAGGAATAAGGGCTACAAAAATCAAAACTCTTACATGGCCATGAGAGGGAACAAAAAAGGAAAAGATTCTTTCAATAAGAAAAAACCCGTAGATCCCTGCGATCATGCCCAGAATCCTCCATAGATACTCCTTTCCTTCTGTAAAGTGTTCGTCATCATGACTGTGAATGTCATCATGGAGGCCAAGGATCTCCAAAGGAGACAAAAAAGGAAAACAATTAGACATGTACTCCACAGTCAACGGAGAGTTATACATATATGGCACTTGGCTCACAGGTACAGAGGATGGTGCAGTGGCTATGTGTCCTATACCTGTGGTAAGAGGTGCAGGAGGGCATCACCTGAGAGGGTTCCTACCGCCAGGCCCACAAACAGCTGCAGGATGAGTGTGTAGGTTTCCTGGCAGGAGTTGAAGAAGATCAGGCAGATGCCGAACATGGAGCCCACCGTGATGAGCAGCACAGCAGCTGTGCTGTAGCCATACTCTGCAGGGAGGAGAGAGATTTAAGTTTTGACACATTTTTTCCCATCCAAAAATTAACATTATAAATTCTGGCTGATCAGGGACTACATTTTTATCTTTTTAAGAACAAATGTTTGTGTTTTAAAGAATATATGAATTATGCAAACAATTATGCCAAATAAAACAAATAACATGACCTGACTTCATAACAAAGTCCTTGCATGTGCTTTGCTGCACCAATATGTGGCTCTGTTACCCAGAATTATGGCAAACCAAATAAACTTTCCCCATTTCTTCTTATTTAGTAGTTCAATTGATGACCTAAATTAAAGATACTTAATGGAAAAGGTCCTGCTCAATAAAAAAAAAAACAGTCACAAACCAAAAGCTGCTAGATTTAGTAGTAAACTAATTGTCTAATGTCTTTATTGCTGGCTGTTGGCTGCAGAGAGAAACGGTGAGGTAAAATGTCTTACTCTCGAGAGCAGTGGGCAGAGATCCTCTTCTTTTTTGCTCTGCAGATTCACAGGCATTGCCTAGCAACTGCTGAATGATGGCTGGGCAAATTTGTTCCAAGTGCTCCTTGGAAATTGGCAAATGAGGATTCAGAGCAAAAATATCCACCAGCTGATTGGCTGAAAAACATACCTGATTAGATTCAAAGGAAAGGACAAATGTCTGGATGAGTAGGAGGCTTTTCAGATCAAGCCTTACAGTAGCTGCGGTTTACAACAATGCTTTCATGCTTTCTCAGTACATCATATTCTCTTTGAGGACAAACCAAATATGTGCCTCAGCCTCACCTGCGCCCAGTCTCTGCTTATTGCTCCAGTTTCATGGTTGCAACCATCCAGCAGATGCCCGGCCCCTTTCTGTGAACTCCCTGTGATGCCCCGCCTCTTCCTGTCGTGAGAGTGTGTCGCTCTTTCCTGTCCTACTCCAAGCTGATGAAGCAACTCCTCTAAGTCTGTGCACAGAAATCACTGCATCATGATACTGTGATCACCAGGTCAGATTCAAACAGCAACACGGATGACTGATTAATATGACACTTACAGAGATTTGGGACCCTTTTCATTTCTCTTTTAAAACTCTTTGAAAATCCTTCATGCATTATGACTCGTTCCTCCTATTCAGTGGCAGCGAGAGGAAACACTTTTAAATGACAAGGCTCTCATTGGGTTGTTTTTTTGGCAACAGGAGTTGGTGGGTGCCAAAATCAGAGCTGAAGTAGAGTAAATATTGCACTTACATTCATCAGGTGGCCATAAACACAATTCCAAAGCAATGCTAACATTGTTCAGTGTCTGTTGGATGTGTAACTGCTGGCTAACTGTTAGTGTTGCCCTAAAGGCAAAATAAGCTATTGTAAGTTTAAATAACACACAGAAAGAGAATAAGATTAAATTGCAGTTTTTTTTATGTAGCTGTGGTCAGAGAGGAATCTTCTTATATCAGCAGAGGACCACGTGATCTGCATATTAAATAAAAAGCTAATCAAAATGTACATAACAAGCCAACTGTGCCCTTGAACTTGCCTATAATCTGAAGGTTACTTGAGCGATTGAGGGATTGAAAGATGTAGTTGGTAAAGAAAACAGGAGATGGGAGGTTCCTCCGTCTGAAACAGTGTCCCTGCAGGATGTGGCTGATGATGGCTGCAGCCATTTTGGGCACAGAGGACACACCAGCTCCTGGATTTTCTTGTACATTAGCATCTTCAAGGAGGTGAGCGGCGTCAATACACTGTTGGATCAAAGGTGAAATCATCATTTCCAGCTGTGCACCTGTCAAGACGGGATAGATCGCTCAGATAGAAATTCCTTACTTGCAAATCAGATGAGGTGTCTTTATTGGAGGGGTCATAGTGCTGGTTGATGAGCTGCAGAATGCTTTCTGTTTCCCTGAATGATAGGAAGAGGTTGTCCTCAGCTGGGTGTAGATTGGTGAGGGCCAAAAGGTAGAACTGATAGTTCCCAAGCGAGGAAGTGGAGGATGACGAGAAAAGGGAGGAAGGAGAGGCAGCATTTGACACACACAGGTCTTGCAAGTTAATGATGTAGTACAGGAGGACAGTAGAGATCCGCTGGTAGTCCTCTTCGGTCAGGTAAGCCTTCCCATCATCCTCTAGCACAGAGAGAGCTACATGTGGTGTCAGGCACTGCAACAAGAACAGGGACATTTAAGAAGAAGAAGAGAGCCATTTTGGGCAGATTGCAAGGACAGAAAGTTGCAAAATACCAGGTCTTTATAATTATATGTCAACAAGGGATGGAAAAGAGTCAGCTAATTAAAATACCTATTTTCTCCCAGCATACATACACTGTGCTCTGTTTCTCAGAAAGACTTTGTGCTGCTGTTTGTGTTTTGTTGAGCAGAACACAAGCCCAATTAGACCGACACAAAAAAACATATAGAAGATTAGGAGAGTGGGTGACGGACTCTCCGACTGCTCCTTGTTAGAGAGAGCCGACCATTAAGCAAACAATGAGGAAAAGTAGAAAGTTGCGCTGTTTATTTTTAAATCTCACTCTCAAGACTTGAGATGCACATAATCCTGTTGTCAGTCCGCCTGCACAAACATGCGAAGTGCCTCTAACTCCACTATGGAGTTTACGTCAAACTGAGGGATGTCTAAAGCCACTCAGCATGAATGCCCCCTAGAGGTCAAGGACTTAAGCCTCCACATTCACTCACATTCCAGCCATAACAAGCACATTTCTTGGAATAAGCAGGCAGCAATGGGATCAATACATAATAATTACTTAGCATATGCATGTAAAAAGATGCTCAATTTATACTTGTGTATACTTGTCATACTTCTGTGACAACATTAACAAAGGTGTAGGCCTTGCCTTGTCACAGATGTCCTGAGAGGTGCCGGTCCGCTCTGCACAGTGCACCGCCTGGAGGAGCTTGGCGATCAGTTCACCGGTGTGGTTCTTTTGAAGCTGTGGCTCATTGTCGGTGCCTAGGGGCAGATCCAAGGCCCTAAGAGCCTCCTGCAGGCACCCTCGCTCTTGCCCTTTCACCGCCGGCACCCTCCCCAGCAGACAAAGACACAGCAGCAGCAAAGTAGGAGAGCTGCTCCTGAAGTGCATGTTCCTACCAAGACTCCCTCAAGCTCCCAGGACTGGCTTAGAACTTGAGACAACAAGGAGTTGATGGAAAGAAGACACAAACAAGTATGTTGAGAGAGAAGTTTGAATCAAGATGAACGGGAAGACAGAACGGAAAGCTTCTAGAAAAGAAGAGCGTGTGGGAGGCGTTAGTAATAGGCCCGTCTGATCTGGTAGAGGACAGGAGGTCCTCGGTGGGCCCCCTTCAGCTGAACCAGCCCTTACAGTGCCCGAACAGTCAGCCAAAGCCTGGGCCCCTCAGTCCAAAACAAAAGGATTAGTGCAGGCAAGTGAGAGAACACAGGGGCAGGGAGAAGGGGGCATGAAGGGGGAGACAGTAGACAAAATAATTAGTACTGATGAGGGAAAAGCTGCTATTAACGCAAAGCAGCAGCTCATGCAGACAGAGATCCACATCCAAAACAAAGCAGTTATCCAAAAGTGCTGGTCAAATCGCACAGAGGTCACTGGAAATGCTGCACCTCTTCAGATTGTAACCCAACTGTTTTCATAATGGTCTAAATACTGAACCGCTTTCCATCTTTAGCAGCGTCAATTGTTCAGGAACAAGACAGGAGCTGGTTATTATATGTAGTGTGTTGACTACAAGCCCCAGAGCCCCCCACCCCCATGCATAAAGCACTGGGGACGTTCAAATAAAAGGGTTTCTTATTCGGTATGATCTCTGACTCATCAAGGATCAAACATACAGTGCAAAACATGCCAAGCTTTCCCGCAGTACTTTCCAGCATCCGCCCACACTGTTTACCCTGCAGGTCAAACCGGCCGAGCAGTAAGATGACTAAAGCTGCAGTAATACCTGAGATAGAGCAGATGAAAAAAGCGTACCGGATGAACCGGGCCTACCGTTCTCCCCTCTGCTCCTCTCAGCTGCTGTTACTAGGTTTGTTTTCCTCCGCCGGTTGGATAAACAGACGATCCAGAGCTTGTTTGGGGGGAATTCTTGGGCATTGGTGCTGCTGGTAAAACCCTCTTATGAGAAGTAAGAGTTGAGTAAGCTCATGAGGATTAGCTGCAACAGCGGGCTGTGGTTGCCATGGAGAACGCTGCCTCTTTCAACAATGAGGCGATGGCGGGGGGGGGCTGACGCTGGTAGGGGTGTTTGAATGGTGGATGCATGACAGTAGTATTCTGACATTTAGAAATTCAACGTGAATCATTTATAATTTTAAATAAAATCCACTAAAACAGATCACTTGATAGTTTTGCTCTTCTACTGAGTTGGAATCACATCTAATTATCTTTCTTCTGCGTACAAAAACATCTTTACAAATGTAGAGTATATTTTCACAGCCAAAAAAATCCTTGGCCTTTGTTTACATTTTAAACATGCTTTTATATACTATTGCTGACATTTAATAATCTGGTCACATGCCTCACTTTCATCAATGGGCGGTATCAAATAACAATTTAAAATTCATGCTGTTATTCCAACCAAAGCTGCTACGAACCAGAAGACTTGCAGGAGACACAGAAGCATTATTGTTGTACAGTTTGCTGTCAAAGTGAGTGACGCTGTATGACCTTTGTCATTAGAGAAGGGGTCTTGTGTATGAATAAAAGCAATAATGACACACAGACATTAAGGTTGGTCAAAAAACTGCAATTTCCAAGCATCCCCATCTCAGCCTTACTTGGGAGCCTGACAGGCAGCGATGTATCCTGTAATCCTGGTATGAGGTCTGCCAATTGGTTGGTCGGTCTTCGGCTCGTTGCTTTGGTCCAGATGGAAATAGCTCAACAACAATTGGATAAATTGTCATTAAATGTACAGTGGTTCATTGTCCCCAGAAGATGAAACCTACTGATTTTGGTGATCCCCTGACTTTTCATCTATCACCACACCACAAGGATGACATTTTAGATTTTTAGTGAAATGTCCCAACAACTATTGGATGGATTGCCCTGACATTTGATGCAGGTGTTCATGGTTGCCAGAGGATGAATCCTAATTACTTTGGTGATCACCTGACTTTACACCAGCAGGTCAAAATTTTAGTTTGTCCATTTCTATTTTATGAAGGAATACACTGATGACATTCCCACCAGCCTCAACTGTACTTTGTGTTTAGTGCTAATTAGCTAATATTAGCATGCTAACACAGTAATATAAGATAGTAAACATGTTTGTTGCTAAACATCAGTATTGTCATTGTGAGTTACGTTAGTTTGCTCATGTTAGCATTTAGCTCAGCTTAGTTAACGTTGCCAGAACTCAAAATGTCCACTGAACATTTTGTGATTTTTTGTGAATTGACCTCTTTCCATCTATTCTTATGAAATCTGTTTTAGTCACTTTCGTTTATGTCTCGATGCGTCTCATCACAGGTCTCTTTAACCATTGTTGCTCTGTTTTTGGTCTATTAGAATACAAAATGTTGAAAAAAAGGGGCAATTCAGTTTTGTTAATTTCATTTATTTTATTGAGCATCTATTTACAATGTCGTAAGCCAGAAATAGGCTGATAAACAGCCCGTGGAGAAAATTAACAAGCGACCCAGTTGAGAAAAAGTAGAATAATTGCATTAACAAAACATTTTCACCTGTCTTGTTTTTTAACCAGTCTACAAACGTTCTTGGCTATGTTAATTGGTAAAAGTAAAAAATAATCTGTACACATTTTACAAATCACATAATCATGTTAAGTTTGTTATAGATTGCTCACTTATCTTACCTTGTCCCTAACACACTTAGTGCAGTGCCAGTGCTTGCATGAATTATTATATAATAATTATGAATCATTATCTATCCAGTCCTCTGGATAGAAAACCAGGGTTTGCGATTCAATAAAGTGATCCAAAATAAAGAATTAAACCAGTGTGTAAATCTCCGTCCTATCCTTTTCATAGTGCTGATTATCTCCGATATCTTTCTATGCTTGCTCATTCTGCTCTATGTTGGCCACCAGTCCCTTGGTGTCTACAGAGGCTCGAAATAGATTGTTGAAGTATAACTTGTTGTCAAAGGTGGGTTCTCCCAAGACAGGGGTGGGTATCCGTTTATGAAGGAGGAAGGCACCGAGTCCAGCTATGGCAATTACAACCAGGACTACAGCCACAGTGATGCCAGCAGACCCGTGAGAAGCTTCTTTATCGACGTGGGCTAAAGAGGCAAAACATATGGAAGTCTTAACAGTGACATAACTCAAGTTTGAAACATCATGTTCAATAGATATCTTAGATAAAATAACTTACCAACAGATGATGGCTTTTCTGTGGTTGTAATAACTGAAAACAAGACAATAAATACTAAATGTATGTGATTGACGGGTCAATTTAAAACCATATAACAGCTAATTAAACTTACCTTTGGGTGTTTTGCAGATGTAACACCTGTATCTGTTGCAGCTGTTTGTACTCCACTGTCCGCTGTCAGAATTGATGTCCACACATGATTCTGACTTTGGCATCCCTGCATTCCAGTTGGTGTAGTCCACAACACTGTTATCAATCCACATCCACTCACCTGAAACAAGGAAGCAGCACACTCGGACAGAGTAAACTTTATCTTAGCTAAGCTCTAGCTATAAATAAATACCCAACAATCTTTGAAAAACACACAAGGTCGTTAAACAACACTTATCTTAGATATAAAGGTATTTTTTACAGACTTCACAGACTCTTCTGACCATCTGGATAAAGAATATTCAGTCCACTGCACAAGAAAATATTTTAAACCTTAGTTGCCATTATTATTATTCGCCCAAATGTTAGCTGGGATAGGCTCCAGCCCCCCCCTGCGACCCTTCGGGATAAGCAGTATGGATAATGAATGAATGAATGAATGAGTTGCCATTATATTTCCTAACAAAAATGGTAGCCAGAAGTGGCATTTGTCCTAGTTCAAGGTGTGTTTTTCATGAACAAAATAATTTGAATGCTACTTTTTATTATTTTATAATTTCATACAAAATGTTCATGTTTTTCTATTTCTCTCTCTCGTTTGCCGGCTTCTTGGATTAGGAAATCACTTGCAACTTGGGACGTTTATTGTGCAGTAGATGGAATATGTCTTTCATGCAGAAGTCTTTTCAGGATTTTGGAAACATCTTCAGAACAGTGGTAAGTGTTGTTAAATGACCTTCTGGGTTTTTCAATGATTGCTGGGTCTTTTTTTAGGACAATCAGATGCTTAAGGGTTAAAGTGAGGTCTCACAGTTCGTACATACTCAATACAGTATATACTTTATTTTATATAATATATTGTTTTTGCAGCTGTTATACAAAAAAATCTCATATGTAAATGTTTTATGCAAACAAGAAATAATACAAAACCTGAACCACCATGCATCAATCAAACAGCGACTTAATAACTTCCTAGTAACTAAACTAACAAAGAGTTATCATAATGTTTATCAATCAATAATGTATAAATTAACATAATGGATAAATAAATGGTATGTTGCTAAAAGACTTAGGCTAAAGCTGCATGTCACAGGCAAAAGGTCAGGAACCTCACCTGCTGATTATCCATGTAGTAGACAGGAAATAAAGGAGCACTTTGTGTATTTAAGGTAGAGCTAGTAGTCTAGAACATCACCTTCATGAGTCTTGTAGAGGCCTATCCAGAAGGACTTGGCACCGTCCTGTAGGAGCTCCACGTTCCGTTGTATGAACTGACCCTCCTGAGGGTCCTGGATGCTCACCAGAGAAGCACCTGATGAACACAGACCACAACAGTATACTCAAGATTTTATACACTTGCAAATTATACTTCATTAGTGGAAATCCTTCATAGCATACCCATTTTCAGACATTCAACTGAGGCATGGGCCCAGTTGTCCACCACTGAGCTGAGGAAGGCATAACAATGGCCTCTGAACGGAAGCCAGGTTCTTCGCTTCTTTGGTTCTGGACAGTTTCCAGGGAGCTGAGGTGGATCAGTGGGAGCTAAATCTGAAGATGAGACAGAAGGTTGCGTTGCTAACCCTATTTAGTGTTGGGTTATGTACAGTGTAGTGAAAGCGAGATAATAGAAGGGTTCGCTGACCTGGTGACCTCTTGCAAAGGGAATAGTGGGTATCTGTGCATGTTGCAGTCTTCCATTTTCTGTCCACATCCATATATACGCAGCCATAGTTGTTTTTAGGCTCATCTGTGCCCCATTTAGTATTCGACAGCAGCCAGTTATCCACCCACATGAAACGACCACCAGTCTGTGAAAAAAGAAAATCTTGCATTAGTGGAGGTTTAAACTGAGTATTTGAAATCCTGTTTGAATTATACAATTACAGGGAGGCCCTTTACCACATTGCTGTTGAGGCCAATCCACACAGGCTCATTGTGCTTGGAAATCAGCAAGGTAACATATGCCTGGGCTACAGGGTCCAGGATACTGGCCAGATCTGCATCGTCTGCCTGGCACTGCCTCCTCGCCTCATCCCATCTCATCTTCTGGGCCACCAGTTTGTAGGAGTCATTGCCAAGTTTGTAGAAAGCCTTTGGTAACACAGTTGTGGGTGGGACTACAATCTGAGAATCTTTGCAAACAAGAAACACCAGTTATTGTTCAGTCATAAAACACACTTGACAGCGCTTGACAATTAAATCTGTGAGTGTAACTGATGATAACATGGCCTTGCTAGTATTTTACTCACCAATGTTTCTTTTACAGATGAAGCCATACTTAGCATTACAGTCTTCCACCTTCCACAATCCTTTTAGTTTGGAGGTGCTGCCCACCATAATCACACAGTCAAACGTCTATCAGGTAGAAAAAGGACAAATTTGTTCCCCTCCGTTGTACCATTTTGAGAAGTTTTTCCATACAGTTGCTTTTTTTTAAATGACAATATGCACATTGATATTTTTATTCAACAGGAGTCACAAGTCAATAAATGCCAAGAACTACCCAGTTTAAACTTTAGCAATGCATTGTATTTTGAGAGAAAAGGCGCCATTACAAATCGGTCTGCTACTTCAGCACCACGGACAGCGCCATGGATTTATCAATACGCAGCACAATTCGGCTACTGATATTTCAGAGCCATGGTCAGCTGTAGAGTCTAATATGCACAAACCTCAGTCACACATGGGATCAATGAGTCAGGCAGACTAGATTAACATGTATTCAACTAAACAATGCCTCTGCCCCTGCACTCTCTCTGCCACTAGGGCATGGAGAAGGGGGATGGCAGGTTAGCAAGGGGGATGCATTTTAGTCATTTTGGTATCTCATTCCTCTTCATACTCTTTTTTTTTTATGATTGTTTATGTTCTTTCTCTGTTAACCAAGCTAGCCATGATACTAGCCAGCTGTTTTGAGGGTTTCTGTAAAGCCACTTCAATTACTGTTGTGGATATTCCTCTTTGTGCTTATACACATAGAGTCCACAAGAGTAAGTTTACTATATTTACTGGGTTGTACTTCCTAATGGGACCTCTAGTCACATTGTTGAATTAATCTGTAGGAGAGAGAGAGAGAGAGAGAGAGAGAGAGAGAGAAAGTTGGACAGAAATAAAGATTTGGAAATAGAAGCTTAAGCTTACCTCATCCATAAATGAAAAACGTCCATCAGGCAGTGTTGTTGGATGCCCTTTTGCCCAATTGGTGTATGAAATGCCTTTGCCGTCCGTCCACATAAAGCGCATCTCCCAGTTGACATCATTCATGCCGATCCAAAAATCTTCATTGTATCTCAGCATCTGTGTTGTCAGGAATGCTAGAAAGGAAGGAGCAAGTATCCTTTAAATTAAAATTGTGATTTATTGACACGATACGCCATCACCATAAAACGAAATGTAACCTTTACAGACAACCATAGTATGGCTCACCCTGCTCTCTGTCGTTGACGATGGAAGCCAGATTTCCTCCCTGGTTTATGCAGTATGTCCTGGCCTCCTGCCAGTTCTTGTTGTCATTCCCCACAACAATTTTGTAGCACTGTGTAAACAAGAGGAATGTGCACTGAGTGTTAGAATAACAAGCAAAGGGAGAGTAGGCAACCAGCGTGGAAAAAATGGGAACACATTTTACCAGAACGGATTTAAGTACATCTGAGAGATTCAATCACAACCTTTGTTTTGACAAGAGTTTCAGCATTGCAGTGCAGAAATCTGTGTCGGACGCAGTTATACTTCATTACCTTTCCTTGGAAAGGAAGCCACTCTGGTGCACATCCTCCCTTAGGAACCGTGGTTGGGGCCATTGTTGCATTGATAAAACTACTGCTTCTTTTGCAAATAGAAGGTAGCGCCATACCACAGTTAATATCATTCCAGTACCCTATATGTGCATAGTATACAGAGGACAATGAATACATGATAAAAATAAATGAATTATTATGCCGTGTAAAGTTAGGTTAGCTAATACTCACCCATGCTCTTGTATAACGTCACACAGTTTTCATCATTATTAGCAAAGTTGGGCTCATTCTGTTCCCATGCAGTGTATGTTACGGGGGTGCCATCCACCCAGCTGAAAGTGAAAAAAAGATCACGAACAAGTTGTCACTGATAAAACTCTAAATTCAGACTAGACATTGATGGATGGCTAATGGAAAGTGACCTAGTAATGTTCCTAAACAATGCAGTTTGATTTACCTAAATGATTTATCCAAATTCACTGTCATGCCGATGTAGTACTGTCTTTCTGTGCCTTTGGATACCTGTCGGAACATTATTGTAAGCGAGACACTACATTTAGGTTAAATGAAAATCAAGCATTACACAAAGGGTTTTCAGGACTTTTTCCACCACATCAGATATGAAAACATTTTCATTTTAAGCATTTTAGTACATTTCAGAATTTCCTGCCTGTTTCCAAATGAATTTCCTCTCACTTTCCCCTGTGATGACCACAAGTTCACCAAAGCTCTTTTTGCAGAAGGCCCTAGCAGCTTCCATATCTAGGTTGTCCATGTTGATGAAATACTGTGTGTCATTGTATATAATCCAGCCATCTTCTGTGGTGTTGTATACTGTAAAGGGAAAATATACAGTATTAGGGATGGATGGAAAAGAAGGCTAAGAGTCTACAGCCATGCTAGCAGCTTTGTGAGGCCGAAAACTACTTACACTCACTGGTGCTTTGAGCTAAATGCTAACATATTTACATGACAATGCTAACATGCTGATAAAATGGTGTCTATGTGCTGATGTGAGGTACAATGTTTACTCTGTTCACTTTCTTAGGTTAGCGTATTAGCATGCTAACATTTGCTAATTAGGGCTTAACACAAAGTACAGCTGAGGCAGATGGGAATATCAGAAATTTAGTATTTAGTCATAAAGCCTGACATTGCCATCCACTGACATTTAGACATGCTGTGAGCATGGCTAAAAAGAGAATTGATGAAACACAAAGATTTTCAGATCTCAATAAATCAAGAACATAAAATGAAGCAGAGACAGGGGCTGTTTTGGGGGGCAGGCCACTCCTCAAACTTACCTGGTGCAACTATGGAAGGCTCAGGTTTGGGAGTCACACCTGAAAGTGCAAGAAGCATGAAGAAAGAGTCTTAACAGCAGGACAAAGCTCTAATTTCACATCATATAACTACTTTGGACAAATGGCTCTATGTAAACTGGAGCGCCATGATGAGACCGGTCAGTGTTACCTTTGTGTATCTGGCAGATCCAGTCGTTGTAGACCTCACAGTGCCGATCGTTCCAGTTCCGTCCGTAGTAAAAGTGGACTTCTGCACAGTGTTCGTTGTCATTGTGGTTGTTTGGTTCGCCAAAGCCCCAGTTCTCAAAGTCGGACTAGCTCACAGTTTTTAGAAACACGCATAATTAGGCCAGGGTTGAGAATGACAGTGAGTAAAGCTTTTTGTGACAAGAATTAAGTGCTACATACTGCCGACCCATCACTCCAGACAAATCCTTCATTGGTACCCAGGCTGAAGCCAATCCAGGCTGTGTCAGAGGAATGAAACCTTTATGACAGCAGAAAACACCAGAACTGATTACTTGAATAGACGAGTAGTATGATATCAAATTATGACATACAAAAGCTGTTAAGCTGACATACGAAACGTTTTCCAGGTCCAGCATACTGTGTATGCTCATCAGATCTCCACCAATGGCCTTGCAGAAGTCCTGCGCTTCCTGCCAAGTCTTCTTAAGGCCCTTTGTTTTTTTGTAAAGCTTTTTAATGAGTGAAAAGGAAACATGTGATGAGTTTCATGTACTTGAAATTGCATAGAGTTCACATGTAAGTTCAGTTTGTCCTCCTACTTTGAAGCAGGCATTCCTTTTGGTAACAGGGGTCCAGCCAGACTCACAGCTCAGGGCTGGGGTGGTGGGTGGAACTGTTGTTGGCTGTGCATCCTCTGCTAGTTTCTTGCAGATGTACTTCTCCTTGTTGCTGCAGCTGACAACGTCCCATAATCCAGCAGAAACCCCAGTTGTCATGGCAACACATCCTTGTTTTCTGTCTTTTAATAAACACACCGAAAGAGATCGGGAACAATAAACTGAGCTCAAAGATGTAAAGATTATGATCAATCACTACCATCAAGGAATGTGTTATGGAGTAAATAATAAATGTGGGTAAAGAAAATATAACAAAAGTAAAGATGTACAACAATAAATGACTAAGAGTCTACAGCCAACGTAGGCACAGAGGTACTTTGAGCTAAATGCTAGCATCAGCATGCTAACGTGCTCACGATGACAGTGCTAACAGTTTAACGTGTTAGCATGCGCTAAACACAAACTATAGCTGAGGCTGATGGGAAATGTGTTTTCCTAAAGAGAAGTGTACTGTACCTGGCATGCCCACATTGAAATGAGTGAATGCGACGTTTCTTCTGGTGGTCCACTTGAAAGTGTTTCTGTCTTCTGTGTTGGAAAGACCTGTCCAGAAAAACTTCTCTGGTCTCAAACCCACCAAACTGACCAAGAAGGCATTCTCATATCTGCATGAAAACACATAAAAGCAGAAAGGTGAGCAATAGAATTACTTCAAAGTAAAGCCTGAGATTAATTGGTTATGTGGTTAATGGAAATTAAATTAGACTTTGATTAATACTTCGAAAACTGACTGAAATATGGGAATATTATACATAAACACGACATAAATAAGAAAATATACCTATCAGCCACATCCACCAGGTTAGCGCTAGCATCTGAGCACATCCTTTTTGCCTCATCAAAGGTTTTTGTCTGAGATCCAATGTTGTAACAATACGAACGAAACCTTATCGAGCCCTTGAGATGATTAAAAGAAACGCTGTGAGACCAAATCTGATAAAGGCTTTGTTGTATATTTACACTCATTATTTAAAGTAAATTACATCACTCACAAGCTTGCATCCGGGGTTGGTTTCCTCTTGGGCACCTTCAACTTGTTTCGTGGAGGCCCTCTTCTTACAGATGTATCCATACGTCTTCTCACACATGTGGTCAGCCCACCTCCCATCCTGTATTGGCCGCATACAGAGGATAAGAACACCACCACTGGTATTATCATTGCGCCCATCATCAACATTTTATGTCTCGTTTTGGCATTTAGACAGTTGTGGGTGTTACCTTTCCCCTGATAAGGACACAGTCTTCCTGGAGGTTGGTGGCATGGGACGGCTCACCACTCTGCCACTGGGTGAAGGTAACGTGGGAGCGATCAGACCATTCAAACAGCATCTGATTCTTCTGATCATTCAAGCCAACCCAGAGCACATCTGTCGGCACTAAATGCACACGTGGACGTTAATGTGGTCACAGAATAGAGTTTCTCAGACATTTTGGAAGATATGCTTATTTGTTTACTTGCCGAGAGTTCGATAGGAGGATCGGTACTACTCTCATGTCTGTGCAGTAAATATGATGCTACAGCCAGCAGCCAGTTAGCGTAGCTTAGCACAAAGACTGGAAACGGAGGGAAACAGCTAGCCTGGCTCTTTGGAGGAGTTAATAGACAGATTGTTCTTACCTTTGGACAGAGCCAGGCTAGCTGCTTCCCCCGGTTTCCAGCTAATTAGCCACATATGCAGATATGAGAGTGGTATTGATCTTCATCTAATTCTTGGCAGGACATGGATAATTGTTGATGGGAAACATGACTTATTGCACACTTACAGTATCCAGATTGAGATATTATGAAGCTCTGCTCTTCTATGTTGTGTATGCTGGCCAAATCTCCTCCCTCTTTGTGACACGCAGCCAAAGCGTCCTTCCACATCTTTTTACTCCTCTCCAGGTAGTAACAGTTACCTGCGTATGGAACCCAGTGACTGGGGCAGAAGCTGGGCTGGTCTTTGACTGTGGATTGAGACCAAAAGAGGTGAGAACATATTCAGTTGTAGGTTTGTACTACATAAGCCAGATTCTTATAAATTGTAATTGTAATATTATATTACTTGGTGGTGGGGGCAGACTGGTAGAGTTGCCTTTGCGACAAATGTAACCAAGCTTATGGGTGCAGATGCTGCTCTCCCATTTTGAGGCTTTTCCAGCATTTAGGGTTGCACAGGTAAGCCCGGGCTCTGATGAGGGATGACCTATTGGAAGCACACATCCATGAATGATTTGATTTTAATGTAAAAATGAATTAATAATTCATGAGGGCATTTCTAACATCAGTTGATCCATCTGTAAATATGTAGTCACACGTTAGTTTGATCATTTAAGAAGCTCCTGTCACAGTACATCCCATGTATTCACTGACCTGGGGCCCAGTTTAAATATCTGAATGGGTTTCCGTTGCTCCACTGCCATCCACTCTCAAAATCTAAGCTGTTCAGTCCAATCCACAGAGATGTTCCCAAAGTACTGGTCAACCCTGTGTGAACCCGTACATCATAATGCAATTCATTTGCAATGATACAACATTGAGTAGTATAGATAACTGATTCAAGGCTGACTCTGTACCTGAAATGTATGACTGTTCATGTAGCTCTACAATGCTGAGGAGGTCGGCTCCCTGCTGCTGGCAGCTCTTCCTGGCCTGATGCCACATCAACACTGACTGTGTGTTCCTCTGATACTGAACCCCTGTGACCGGGTCAGTGTCCCAACCTGAGGATGCTGCATTATGGTGGAGACACAAAGCAGTAAAAATGTAAAAACAGAGGGAAATTATTTAGTGCAAGATTGAGAAACACCTTCTATGTCCCTAGCTAGGGCTGTGCTGTGTTTCATAAAAAAAAGCTATAGTAAAAGTGAGCTTTATTTCTTTTCCTGCCCCAGTTTTAGAGTAGCGTCAGGTGAAAGATGGGCCTGTGGGAAGAGGAAAACAAGGACAGTGCTGTGTTGATAACTCATGAGAGGAAGAGGTAGTGTTGTTCTGCTGGGGGAGAGGAGAGGGGTCAGAAACCAGACCTATCAGCACTGACTTCTTCAATGATAGCACCTACTTACAAATTACAAGACAAACAGGATTGTTCTGAATGATTCGATAATGCTGATTATTATAAATATGAAATGGTTGAAATTGTGTTTTCTCGCACTTACCTTTGGTGGGACAAAAGCCCCACTTCCTGTCTGTATCGTAATCTCTCTCTGTTGCACACCACAGCTGTCCGTCTGAACGGCCGACCTTTGTGCATTCAGCGTACCACTTCTCCAAAAACTTAAATGGGAACTGACAAACGCCTCCAAAGGCATTGCCCCCTATCGTGAAAATCTCTGAGGAGACACAGAACTTGAATTTAATGATTATCAAAAACTTTGTTTTGCAAAATAAAACAAGCAAAGTCTGCAAATCAGTAACCTGTTGCTAGATATACTACATGGCTAAATGTATGGGCACACTTTATACACACAAATGTTATTGTTGACAATATATGCTGCCACTTTTTGTGAAGGCTTTCCACAAGATCCTGGAACCTGGCTGCAGGGATTTGGTCCCATTTTCTCACACATCACTTCGACACGTAAAAAGCATTAGTGAGGGCGTCCACTGATATTGGGTGAGAAGGCCTGGCTCTCAGTTCATCCCAGAGGTGTTGGATGGGATTGAGGTCATTGCTCTTGAGTGCTATGAGATAACTCTGTTATGATATAGCGCTATATAAATAAAATTGAATTGAATTGAATTGCTCTTGACAGGGCAGTCCACATACGTTTGGCTATATGGTAGTGGTTGATTTTACATTTTGCTGCCCATCTGCCCACACTGTAGCTTTTTCTGAAGCCTGCTCTTGATGTAGACACTCTACTGCAGGTAGATTTGTTAGATTGCCCTTATTTACAGATGGAACTAGGTTTAGTGGAGTCACAGATGGGTTCAAGTCCAACAGACAGACTACAGATTTAGCCGGATCTCATTTCTGTATTTTAGTAAACTGGGATTTAATGTGATTATGTGATTATATCTTTTTTTTACTGTCAGAAAATCCTGAATAAAAGCTATCAGAAGCCAAACTGAATCTTATAAATCAAAATCTGCTGAATAGTATTGCTTGTCAAAAGAAATACTATTTCAGGACTTTCTGAAATAACATTCCAAAAAACTGCAGCACAGTTTAGATTCTTCAGTAAACTAATGGAGTTTTGTATTTATTAAAACCAATTGTGTCCCCACAATTCCTACCTTGATACCCCTTTGAACAAAGGTCACCTCGTGTGCCAAATATCCTCCAGCGACTCCAGGCACCTGAACCTTTGTAGATCATTACGCTCCTCTCATTGTGGTTGCCCCAATTTAAGTGCAGGTCCTGGTCTTTTAGGCCAAAGAGGGTCTCATTCTTGCACTGCCAATGTTGGAGGTCACTATTTTCATCACACTCAAAGAGGACCACCTTCACCCAGTCTTTAATCTCTGTGGCCGCCAGACACAGCTTGAGGGACAGACTGAGAACACGAGATTCAGAGGCCCAGCGAAACTGCTGCTCTTTGGCATGAGGATCACAGGAGCCCGTCGTTAATGAGGTGGCACTCTCCACCTTTATGCACTTGTTGTGGTCCTCATTGAAGATCAGGAAGGAGCCAGTGTCTGGAGCAGAACAGAACAGCTTCAACAGCATGTCTCATATGACAATTTCAAATGCAATTACAAGCCGATTACTCACAGCCATGTTGAATAAACAAAAGAATGTGTCAGGGGTACGTACCTATGTCAGCAGTAATGCAGAGGACTTGCAGGAGACAGAGGACTACAGCAAACTTTGAACAGGGTAACATTATCCTTAGTGTGTCGTTTGCACTCAGTCACGGATGAGGTTGTAGTTTTCCAGTCATAAGAGAAGTGGTCTGGTGTGTGCTAAGGTGTGTGACATAGAGCAACAAGGACACAGAGACATGGTGCCTTCCCCCCTTAATCACACTGATGGATATCCTGTCACATGGGTTAGCTAAGGTTGGTCAAACGACAGCAATTTCCATGAACTTCCATGGAACTTTTTGGCAGAGGACAGAAAGGGGGAAGCAAGCAATTTCTCTATAAAGCACGAAACTGAAAGTCACCACTGATAGCTTCAAGGAAACTCATAGTGTCAGGGTAGAACAATAGTGCTATTTTTAACAAATCAAAGAGTGGGTGATGCACTTTGGGAATTAATTTATCCAAGCAGACTTCAGTATACTGCCTTACCCTGATAGGTTTCATCTATTATAAATAGCCCTTCAGTCTGTGCGCCAGAGTAAATGAGGATTCAATGAGGTTTGCAGCACTTTGCTGATGTGAGGTTTTGTTTTCATGGGATAGTAGCCCCCAGGAGGTCTGCGAGGCTCCGGGTGAGGAGTGCAGTGATGATACAGATCAGTAGAAAGAGAGGACAGGAGGAAATCCTGCTTCCTATTGGGGGAAGTGAGTGGTGTTCTGACAACTTTGGTCTCCTACTTTAGGGATGTCCAGCAAATGCTGCACAGACAAATGGGTTGTCATACTATTGAAGCCATGCTATTGACATGAGGCAAATGCTCTCATGGACAATGCTCTCCCTCTTCTCTCTCTACGTGCTTTCTAGCTTCAAAGGGAAAACAAACATTTGGATTTGTATCTTAGTATTTGTTTTTACAGTGAATGCATTAGTTTTGCCCCTCAATGTTTGTCAGACTGGATTGGATTTCTAGTCATTTAAATAAGATAAGATAGAACTCTTAATTTCAAAGTTGCATTCATTGATTTTTTTTGTCTATCTGAAGGCAGGACCAAGTCGAAAATACAATATTGACACATTATGAGCATATAAATTTGTTGAATGTGTTAGCAAACACATTTCTCTTTAAACATCCAGTAGACACGGAGCAACGTTAGCATTATTCTCTGGAGACGTGTTCCTGGCGACCTCATCAATGTGAGTCCAATATTCTCTCTCCTTTTAGCTCAGCTTTTGTTTCTAGCAACTCCTAAAAGGAAATATATGGCTCTTTATCTGCTAAATGCTCAACTATGTTCACCAACTAGTTGCAAAATTTGTCTCTCTGCCGTTTGGTGCTGGGAAGGTAGCGTACAGCCGGTTTATCAAAGTTTTTTCACTGCCTGCTAGTGACTAGAAACTGGGTTGATGAAAGTGAGCCAGAAAATGAAAACATTACAACAAGACATTATGAATCAGTCCAAAGAGTAATCACACAAGATTAAATATGGTAGAGTTATGGTGGGTTAAGGATTGTAATGGTAATATTTTATGTGATATCTTTTGTTTTGACCAGCAAATAGATATTCTCACTGATTATTTCCCTTTCTTGTGTTTCGAAGAAGCTCACAATAACAGGCACTTCCCCTTTCTTGTGCTTCCAAGAATCTCACAGTCATGTGTTTCTTGTGTAGCAACTGTGAAACTGTATTTTATGCTTATATGACAACTATCAGAATAACTTTTCTACAGAATGGAAAAAATTGAATGGAAAAAGCACTCAGACTCAGATGGCCAGCCACACCGCCCCACGTTTTCCTCTTATAAGGCTTTATGCCCAATAAATTATTATTAAATTTAAGTTAATTAATTTAACTAAATTATTATTAAGTGAACATCCAACAGGCAAACATGCAATGCAAAATGCAGAAATATCTGTTGATGTTGAATATAACAAGGATCAGTACAATAGAACTATCGTATACTAGAAAGTGGCTGTAATATCATGAACACATGTACTATTAAATGCAAACAGCCCAATAAATAATATTTTTCCTATGACTGTAATTGATTGCATTATTTTGTTCCACCCTGAAAATTATAATCTTCACAAAAGTAATGTGTTTTTTGAAGAGCTGTTGTGTTGAATTGCATCAGATACATGTGTGATGACATTGTATGGAGCTATATTGGTATCTTTAATAAAGAGCATGCGCTTCGGTTTGAGAGCATACTTTATTAATTTCATCTTCAGATTTTGTAATACTCTCTCTCAAAACCCATCTCTTGCACTCAAATAGCACCTGCTCGCGCTTGGATTTCTTCTGTGCACTTGTGGAATATCTGCTCTTGGACTTTTTCTGTGCACTCAGATTTTCTTTTGTGTAACAACAGTATCAGAATTCCCCAACAAATAGAATGCCAGCTGCGGGGTCAACCAATGAAATGCTTGTTTGCTTTACGTCTTACTGCGTCCCGTACGGGTGGTTTCTCTTTAGCTGGGTTCATCCACTCTCGTTCTCCAGGACTTTATTATATGTACAGTACATGTACAAAGCAGAAATTCCACAAGTGCACAGAAGACATCCAAGCGTGAGCAGGTGAAATTTGAGTGCAAGAGCAGGGTTTTGAGCACAAGGGCAGGGATTTGAGAGAGTATTACAAAACCTGATGAAGATGAAATTAACAAAGTATGCTCTCAAATCGAAAGAGCATGCTCTTGATTAAAGATACTAATATAGTTCCATAACATTGTGTCTTCATTGCTCTTGTGCTCTGGAGCATGCAGGATTACGGGAAGGGATGTGATTAGAATGTTTTGCAGAATAGTGACAGGAAACCTGTTCTCTTGGGAAGAAATGGGATAAATCCCAGTGTAAAAGGTGTGAATGCGGGTCAAAAACATAAACCATGTACTTTCACTTCATGTCAGTACATTCTGCACTCATGATAAATCATACTAGTCAAACGTAGAACATATATTTGAATGTTTTTTTTTAATGAATCTTACCAAAATATATGTATCAATGATACAAACTCACACTTCTGTTTTTCTTTTGTGAATATACCTTAGCAAAGAAAAACCTAATATGAACAACATGCATTTATGCTTTTACATATTCACTGCACTTAAAAAAAAAAAAAATCTCAAGTGACATTTACAGGTACATTCCAAAAGTGCCATGCTTGGTGAGGGTGAGGGGTTTTGAGAGGTAAAAAATGTATCTTTTAACATAAAGGCAAATAATACATAACACAACGGTCATTTGACACATAATGTCCTTTATGGGAAAACATTGCCTAAGAGCTCCCTTTTGGCCTGTGAAAAGTACCATCATGCAAAACATCTCTTCTGTGTTGCGTACACAGATTCATACTTTGGTTTAGTTGCACCAGCTTTTCGTAAATCCTGTTTGTGCCTAATGTTCTTCCTACATTCATACCTATTTAGCCATTTACTAAACCGGGTTGGACCATTAGAACTTATGAAATGTCTTAACTTGTAATGTTTATATCTGCAAGTCATATATTAGCAAGCTAACGCTAATGCAGGCTTTGTCTGTTGGTTCAGTTAGCTTTAACAGTTACACCTGGCAGTTCCTGAACACATATCTATCACTGTCTTATCGAAAGCAACAAGTCACTGTTTGCGAGCTGTAGCGTAACCGCCAAAAATAAGGTGGGCAAACAATATATCAAATAAAATAGCCAATCCTATGTAAATGTAGGAATTACTTATTTTGTTTTATTTATGGATGCATGCAAGGAGAAATAGTATTCACACATTTTAGAATGAGTGGGAAACATCTGATTCTTCACTTAGTAAACATTTAGGATGCAACTAGTTCGAACTTACGAAGGGCTGGTGCGACCGCCTCCTGAATCCTATAGTTCCTGACTGTGCCAACCTACTGATGTGCTGCTATATGTGTTAGTGTCGCGCTGTCTTTGCTTGAAGTGTCAGTCTCAAAAGAACATCCTCTCTGTGTTGAAGACCCTCAGCTTGGTCATGAAGTTGAAATAGACAAAGGCCAGGCAGACCAACAGGTTCTTCATCACATAGAGGATGGGTGTGACAAAGCCAAAGAAGGCAATGAGGCCAACACGCACAAAGAAGAAGGGCAAGTCCTGCACGGCCACTCCTAGTGAGGAAAGCAGGGGGCTGTGGGGCATGACCACCATACGCAGGCAAGACAGGTAACTGAAGATATAGATGGGGAACACCCAGCCTGAGTAGTAGACCAGGGGATGTCCTGCCACCCTCACCATCTCCACTGTATCCATCCAGAACATAAAGCTGTCCACAAAGACATCCGCTCGGGTGTCGCTGGCACACAGGAATCTCAGCGGACCCGTGTAAGTGTACGGAGGTATGCAGTACGCTGTGATACTGAATGGTCTCCCGGGATTACTTGGTATCCCAGGGACTGTCCCGTTGGTCTCTGGTCGGGCCCCTGCTCCGTTCTGGTTCCTGTCATTGCGCTGGTTTGCTCCCGGTGGCATAGGGGTTGGCCCAACTTGCCCGGGCACAGCTGGCCCCGGCACAGCTGGAGAGATGGGTGTTACGGGCGTTACCTGTTCCACATGTGTGAGGACGGTGGAGGGGATGTCAGCATCTCTCTCCATGTCACAAGCTGGGGAGAGAAAAGAAAAGATTTTCACAACAGCAGTGCAGTCCAACAAGATTATGCAGAGCAAAGCAAATCTGAAATTACACTTCCTTTATGTTGCCTCCCTTCACGCGGTGTTGGTGTTCATACAGTTTTGTATGAAAATTGGAAAATTAAAAAAACACGACGAGAATAATAATGTTCAGCGGGATTTTATTTTGAATATTGTTTGGCCAGAGTTGTGAGATAAGACATACAACATGCAACCACATATTGTGATTATAAAAATGGAACCAGAAATCTGCTGTGTAGTTAGAGCCAACACGTTAAAGGTTCTGAAAAGGATTGAGTTTTCCCAAGGAATACCACATAAACAGCGTTATACCAATGCAATTCAAACCACCTCAATACCTCCCTTTGGAAATGTTTTTTTTTTTTTTTGCCAATTCAGCACAGCGATACCAGTAATGGATATGGAATTTCCTGCTCATTTCCTCAATTGCACCAATGTTTTTCAACTGCGGGCAGAGAACCAAAGAAGAAGAAGTTCAAATTGGGCCTCTAAATTGTTCTGGATAAATGATATAAAGAATTGTTAGCTGTATTTGTTGCCTTCAAGCTCCTGCAATGTAATGCCAGGGCTGGTAACACTATAGAAGTTGGTGGAGGAAAGCTCTAAAGCACTCAGCGAGTGATTCGTGTAAAGTGTTCGGAGAGCTGCGCTCACCGTGGCCGGTCAGTCTGCAGTGTCGCAACCTCTCCACGACGTCAACGCAGATGAGAGAGAAGAGGACTACCGATACAGGGAGCTCCGTGAATGTATCATGTTTCATGTTGTTATTTATCTGAACCTAAGCAAACAGTCAGAAAATCATTAGTTGAACATACGTTTTGACCACAACATTTAAAACTGAATCCATCAATAAACCTAAACAATAATGGACCTTTACCCCAAGCATTTATGTCTACATATCTGACCTCCTCTAGTACTGGGTTTGTGGGTTAAATCACTTGCAGCTGTGGTATTTGCCTTAGTCAGGACTTCATACCAACAGGACACAGAACAAAGCAGACAAGGTGGTCATCTTTGCAGAACTTATGGCTCTTATGTAAAAGACACCAGATAAGCAAGGGCCGAAAGGTCAGCCTGGGCTCTAGAAAGGGCCACATAAAACAGCAAATAGGACCTGGGCTGCAGCCAGCGAGGAAGTGAAAATGTGCCTCATGGACAGATGATTTGACAACAATCAAGCTTGGCCAGGAAGAGGAACCAAGCTGCTTATCAGTAGCTCCTTAAACATAAGGCTGTATGTTTCTCCCCTGAGAACCAAAAAGGTTCCTCACAAATCATCAATCACAGAGGCCTCACACTGTGATTCCATTCACCTACAACATTTTATAATCATTTTGGCCCCAAATATAAAGTTGTGGACCAAGCAGCTTCTCTGGATGATGAAGAGAATCATCCAAAATAACTGCAAATTACAGACTGACTCAAACATAGCAACATAAACGGTTAAAGTTCATGATCAGCGTAAAGATAAATTGATGTAATACAGCGAAAGGCAAACAGTTCACAACATGTTGTACCTCAGAGCTGGCAATGAGGAAGGCAAAGCAGGGTAATGTGGAGAGGATCACATATACGAGGGCCACAGGCCTCCTGGTGCAAAGACAAAAGAATGGAAAGACAAAAAAAAGTAAGGAAGGAAGACAAAGGCAGTTGCAGGACTTGCTAACTCATGATATTCACCAGCTAAGAGCAGTTCAAACCAGCTACAGGCCTGTTCAGACTCATACCAGCTGGTCAGGTCTCATTGGAGTCCCAGCCGCTGACCATACACAGCTAACAACACAGTGCTGGACCTCCATTTGTGGCTCCCCAGGCCCGTGACGTCAGGACAAATACAGGACAAACTCACCACTTCTTCCTCCCAATGAGGAACTTCTTCTTCACGAAGACCATACATTTCAGGGGTACCCAAACCAGCAGGGCGGTGGAGGTGACATAGGCAATGGCGGAGGCCACGATCAACCAGTAGGCTGTGCTGCCGTCGGTTTTGACCTTTGCCACGATGACGGCGAACCTCTGCATGACGATGAAGAGTGGCACGCACAGGCCTGCAAACTGCAGCACCTCGCACACGGCAAACTTCAGCGTCCTCCCCGAGCCCATGCTGTGGCAGCTCAAAATAAGAGAAAGAAGGGAGGGAGACGGGGGGCTGTTGTCGCAGTGAGGCGACCCCTGTCCCTCTGAGGGCTGGTCAGGCCTCGGACCAGTGCATTGTCTGCCTCCACTAGCATTTTCCACACAGCACAGCCCCGGCTCTCTGCTCACCCATCTGCTTACACTGCACTAGGCATTGTGTACCTTGGTGTGACGGTGATTGTGACTGGCGCTTTACTCTCTTTATATACAGCATACAAACACAGGTTGTCTAACTCTGCACCCCGAAGGACATGTATGCACGCAGGCATCTGAGTGGGATGATTCAGTCCTGAAAATGATGCTTCAGTGGTGGGTTCGAAGCTAAAATCCCCTCTTATCGATCAGCTACACACAATCAGTGACATGCCTTATTCTGAGCATCTAACGTACATGTAGCTTAGCATTAGTTATACCCTATAGTCTACCTGAACATTCGCCAAAACCAGCAAACATAAGCGGTCTTGATAACACCTGAGTAAAAGCAACATCCAAGCTGTAACAGAAAACCTGAAGACACTTGTGGCTCCTCTCATATTCATACATCGCCATCTAGTGGCGTAATATGATGACTGCAAAGGGCGAGAAGCCGCACAATGATGTAACAAATACAGTCAGTGGGTTAAACAAGACTGCGCCAACGTAGCAATTCTCAGCAAACTCATGTGCACTGATTATGACGTGTTTTTGTGTTAATAATGACAGTTTTTTTTCCCCTCCACAAAAAAACAGCTCCATGCTCTCAGTAAAGACCAGTGTACCCAGACTCACATCAACGGTCATGGGGTCATAAATTACAAGCTAAACCTTTCCCTGGTTTTGTTGCAGTGGCACATCACAGTCATGTTTCCATCATAGCTTTGTGCAACACGTTAGCTAGGACTGTTTTATGACCATAAGATGAAAACACTATGTCATTCCCCTCACCTCGCCTCACCTTACGCGTTACAGGGCCCATTTCCTGTTTGGTGCTTTCCCCGCCCACCTACGTGCGGTCGCGTGCAGCGTGACATCACAGGTAGGGCTCAGCGGACTTTTATTTTCACTCACCAGAACATAAACGGACCCATTCGGCCTTATGTCCCAATCACCCTTAATTCTAAAGTAAAGTAGGAGTACAAAGTGGCACGAAGACTCGAGTATAAGTACCTCAAATGTACTACAGTAAATGTAGTTGCAGGCCACCGCTGCAGCACTGATGGTGGTTCGGGTTTCTATCTCAAAAGGTAACACAGACTTTATAATGACAGTCTGACCCGCCGGCAGGCAGCACAGCTAGTCCCGCGGGAGAGAGAGAGAGACAGAGAGAGAGAGAGAGAGAGAGAGAGAGAGAGAGAGAGAGAGGGGGGGGGGGGGGGGGGGGGGGGGGGGGGGTCCCCGCGCGGGCCCCCCCCCCCCCCCCC